>QKWP01002036.1:53320-64431 GCA_003550325.1 Gigaspora rosea | reverse complement strand
AACCCAATTCTCTATACTAACTCTAACACCTTACCTTCTGTAACCAATGTGATACGATGATGGACCCCAATCGCCTCTTTGGAAGAATTCCAAGTTAATTAACCGAGTTCGTAAACGTTTGCCGAACTTGGTCCAACTGCACCGTTGATTAGAACGAAGGTGGTCGAATTCCCAATCCCGAATTATCAACACTCCGTTTCCAACTTCCGATTCTATCTCGAAACCCTTACCTACCTACAAACCTGTTTCCACCATCAATTCTATTTTCTTCTTAATACCAAAACCTGAATTTATCATTACAACCTACCCCTACTTACCTATAATTTAATCCCTAGATTCATATCTACATTCTCGACCTTTTATTCCACTCTAATACTAACATCAACGATCCTAATTTCAGAGGAGATTCAGGACTGCAAGACTCAGACAGAGTTTCTTTAATGCCTGATTCGAGACCCCAGAAGGGACGTACTGACTTTAATGGTATTAACGATACCAACGACGAAGGACTCAATTCCAAGGTCCCATAGAACCAGACAAGTTCCAACAGAGCCTCCGTATAAGAAGAAATTAGTAAACGTATTCAAAAAAAAAGAAGAAAACATATCTAACCTGCGAAGAAGAACATATACGAAGAGATCCGGTACCAAGTTCCAGGCCCAGACAAGCAAGATAGGCTTCGATGAAGTCCAATGAAAGAATTAGACCCAGACTTACCAAAACCACCGAATTTGATAACCACAACGAAATGGACCACAAGACAAGACCTTTTCGTAACGTACCAAGCTCCATACCAAAGAAGTTGATCAAGACCAACCCAAAGCTACCTCCAGTGCAAGGACTCACATAAGAATACCGACGAAGATCTGACGAAGTGCAAGTTCCAGACCCAGGACTCAACAAAGCAAGATATGGACCACACCCAAAGACAGAAAACCTTTGAAATCAAAGAGAAAACCCATACCTCGCCTATGTCGAAGACCCCAAGACAAGACCTCCCAAGACGAAAAATCAAAACCGGCACCACCCGAGTAACAAGACTCAAGCCCAAGACCTTGTAAAGAAAGACAAGCCCAAATGAAGAATCAGACTCAGACGTTCCGAAAAACGTACTAAGAGCGTTGAACAAATAAAGACTTACCAAGGCTTATTTTAAGCACTATTAGGACCCACAGCGCAAGGACAGTAAAAGGTAAATGACCACTTCGTACCAACAAAAGATTCAGCGAAAGAAAGCTCCACGAATGGCAAGATCAAGAATGCCGACGAAGCGAAACCTAAAAGAAAGAATGAGCTACTTGGATGCAAAACAATAACTGCGAACCACTCGAAGCAACAAATACTAGAAGTAGACTTACCAACGCCGAAGTTCAAGTCCACAAGAATGTCCAAACGGCAAGAAGCATAGACACCGAAGAACAAGGACGCCAAAGACAAAAGACCACTAAATCCCCAAAGAGCCCGACACCAACTACGATGACGAAAACTATGAGCTCCTAGAATGTCAACTCCAAGAATGACAACGGTTCAAGATCTTTGCTCTACTGAAAAAAATTTTTTTATTAATTAACCGGAAAAATTTGTAATTTAATATAATACATGATCTTCTGGTATAACATAGTAATTACACTATTGCTATGATCATAACGTATTACTGTACTATAAGTCGTGATAGAAACTAAGGACTGGAACCGCGAAAAATCCATACATACTAACGATTAATAACGATTAACTGAGCTACTTACTTCGGAGCTACACGAAGCATGCATTAAACAATTAATCGAAAAAGACAATAGACAAAGACTTTATTTTTTAATTTTTAGACACAGATATGAATTTTGTAATTAGATATTACATATTCTTTTGTTTTAGATTTTACAAAATTTATTAGATTTAGAACTCACGGAGTTCGTTCTTAAAGGGGAGAGAAATGTTATAGAATAGGTTTTAATTTTGGTAGAAATTAGTTAAGAAATTAGAACTGAATAAAGAAATTCTGAAATAACTGTAATTAGTAATAGTGATATACAAAATTGATGCATAATGATGCTCAATAATGCTTAGTAATGTCTAATAACGCTTAGTGATGCTTAATGACGCTTAGTGACGCTTAGTGACGCTTAGTGACGCTTAATAATACTTAGCAACGCTTAACAATGCTTAGTGATGTTTAATGATACTTAGTGACGCTTAGCTCAATAGATATATAAACCCACCTTATTTCCCTTAGTTTTAGACAGATCCAGGAGATCCAGACATTGTATTTTATCTTTACCTTTATATTTATTATCCTCCTCTCTTATTATTAATAAACTCTTGGGATTTCTAAGGAACAGACACCTTGGAATAGCCCTCTTGTTAAATTAATAAACTGTCTATTATCTCTTGTTGTTTATACCGAACTGCTATAGAGAAGTGTGTAGTTTCTTACAGACATAAAAGAAACTATACTTCCCTCTTGCACACCGCTTCACGCCCAAGTAAGGGATCTCAGGAGCCGTGTGATTGTTACTTTATTGGAATTAAGAAGAAGGCTTCCGGTACTGTAACAATAGTAAAGCTTCAATCTAAGTTTGACATTTTGGATTGATCCCTCAATTCAAATAAATTTAGATATTCTGATTAGAGATTTTTAATCAGATTGGTCAAAATACTTGAATAACAAATCTAGGATATGCTTAAATGCTAACTTTAAATATGTGAAATTTAATGCAGATTCAATCTGGATTTGATAGAATCCAGATGATTTATCAAAAATAAAATTGAAGCACTATATTATAACTTCAGTATAACTGATAACTTATTGATACAGTAATTGTTAATTCTAAAGTTATATATTAAATAGAATTCTTTTATTGCTCAGGTTTATATAGAATTCTATTGCAACTTATACTAATTTAGAATTCTTTTATTATATATAATTTTGTTGTAGCTTATATCATAAATAATTTTAAAAATTTTAGTAAATAGTTGGACATATTGGACCTGGACTATGTCCAAGCATATGCCCAATGTCCAGTCCAGTCCAATCATGCTAAAATATGTCCATTGTAAAGAGTGTAGTACTACAATGATGCATTTTGATCACGTTTCTCTTTTTGTCACCACATGACCATTATGCAATACTTTGTGCGCGCATTGAGTTGAGTATTTTGTATTATAAGTTAAATATGGCATCTACAGCCGCAGCGTGGCACTACCTATTCCCACTGTGTTTTTCATAATGTCAATAAATTGATCCGAGCGAGAATAATGTAGATCATATATACCGAAAATTGTACTTTGGCCAACAATCACAAATGCAATTACCAAAAGTTCACTGTCGATCATCACAAAATCATCACGTGTCCACTAATTTCAAATCAGCTGTAAGATTGCACGTGCAATCATAAAGTTGCCGATTATTTTCAGAGTATATTGTGTTGTATAAACCGTATCTAAGTAATGTATGTATAGATATAAACAAAAAAAAATTTACGAAAGTATGTATGGTTAGCAATATTTATAAAATTTATCTTTGATAAGTAATCCCCTTTTAATAGTTAGGGTTAGGGTGGGCGCTAATATTATCCTTTTTCATGTTAGGGATGGTATAGGTTACAGATAAAATCTTTTAAAGAATGTCTTTCACGAAATATACATACTATCTTAATTACTACTATACATACATTACATATTTGCTATATACTCTTATTTTCATGACCATCTTTAGATGGATATTTATCAGGTAGGTAAAACTTTCTAGGAGGTCTTGGTGGAAATGGGATAAATTTCTTGTTTATTATCAATCTTTGATAGCAACAATATTTTTTCTAGAATTTTTGGAGCATCACTTATTACGTGAGGACCAGCAGTGAGAAAATAGAAAACTTCATATCGTTATTTTTCGCGCAAATTTCTTGAATTTTTAATTGATTTCCTGCTTCATTTAATAAAAATGTAAAGACTTGTATTTGTAAATTGCTCGCCCAAGGGTCATCTTGCAACAATCTGATCCGTTCAGCATCAATTTGACCAACGTTATGAATTCGATAAGTTTTTGATCGTAACTGCCATAATTCATAAGAAGTTTTTTGTATCATGTATCTTTAAAGAATTCCACGTCTTGCAATGATAGCTTGTGCGACAGAAAGATTAATAAATGATGATCCTAATCTAATTGCGTAAAAAAGAGCATGAGCTCGACCGTATTTATAAAAAATTCATTCTGCTCTTGCTTGATTATCTCTAGCAATGGCAGACCAAATTTTACAGCATAATGCTAAGGTTTTAGGGTTGGTAACATATTTAAAAATACCAATTTTAATTTCATCGGGGAGGTTTTCAAAATTTGCCATCTAATCGACAGAGTAAGTTTAGAATTTCGATTTCGACGTACAAAAATATAAATTTGTTTTTATTAACAAATTTAAAACATTCGATAAATTGCATGTTTAAAAAGGTTTTTATAATAACAATACAATAATTGTATCTTTTAGCTACGAGATATCTAAAAGCTATCTGTACACTAATACAGATGAAATTTGTTTTATATAGCTCTGTTATCTAGTAACTTAATTGTTAAAATGCCTTTCTCTCCAGTAATTCGTCTATTGATATCGCAAAAAAAAAAAAAAAAAAAACAAAAGAATTCGTTTAAAAAAGTTCAAATGCCTTCTTCGTTTATTGAAAGGCTTTTGTGGTTCATCTTTCAAATTTACAACTTAAAACTCATTTATAGTAAAGCCGAGCCCTTATTGCGTTTAAAGTTGGATTATCGAAACGACCATGAGCGAACTTAGCGTGATATTTAGTATACCCGGTAAATTATTTTTTTATGATGTTCATACTATTCATAGGCTCTTGTTTATTAACATTGCCATTTTCAATAGATTTCAAATCAAGCTTGAATGTTTTTTGGCTGTTAATCCAAGATTCTTGTTTATTAGAATTATTGATTTTGGCAGATTCCGAATATTGCTCAAATGTTTCCTCTTCTTCTTCCTCTTCCTCTTCATCATTTTTCGTTTTTGGTAGGCCGTCTATTTTATTTGAATTAAATTCAAGAAAAAAAGTTTTCGTCATTGTAGTTTTATTTTGTATTAAAGAAATTTTTTGAAAAATTTTTGTTTGTATGTGAGAACTAACCCATTACAAAAAAGTCGGAGGTATTTATAAAAAAACTTTGCATCATACATTGTAAGGCGTTCCAAGAACTGTCTTTTCGTAGGTACAAGTGTAACGATAACGTCTCTTTTTTGTTTACAAACACCAAATTGTGAACCAATGCAACACTCTTTGTACGTTTATTATTATTATTAATAATAATATATAAATATGCTTCGATTTATAGTATTGAATTTGTGTAACGTAACAAATTAATCTAAATTACGAAGATCAGCACAGTAGACTAATGAACAATATTACTGTATTACGAAGATCAGCACAGTAGACTAATGAACAATATTACTGTATTACGGATAGAACAAATAAGCTTTCCATTAATATTATGGGATTCAACAAAATTTATGGCAAATTTTGAAAACCTCCCCGATGAAATTAAAATTGGTATTTTTAAATATGTTATTAACCCTAAAATCTTAGCATTATGTTGGAGAAAATCAAGCAAGAGCAGAATGGATTATTTATAAATACGGTCGAGCTCATGCTCTTTTTTACGCAATTAGATTAGGATCATCATTTATTAATCTTTCTGTCACGCAAGCTATCATTGCAAGACATAGAATTCTTTCAAGATACATGATACAAAAACTTCTTATGAATTACGGCAGTTACGATCAAAAACTTATCGAATTCAAGATCGCACATAACGTTGGTCAAATTGATGCTGAACGGATCAGATTGTTGCAAGATGACCCTTGGGCGAGCAATTTACAAATACCAGTCTTACATTTTTGTTAAATGAAGTAAGAAATCAATTAAAAACTCAAGACATTTGTGCGAAAAGTAACGATATGAAGTTTTTCTATTTTCTCTCACGTAATAAGTGATGCTCCAAAAATTCTAGAAAAAATATTGTTGCTATCAAAGATTTGATAATAAACAAGAAATTTATCCCATTTCCACCAAGACCTCCTAGAAAGTTTTACCTAATTGATAAATATCCATCTAAAGATGGTCATGAAAATAATCGGCAACTTTGTGATTGTACGTGCAATCTTATTTCACAAAGATTTAGTTAATTTTTTTGGAAAAAATATTGGATATTATGAGATCTGTGATGACGTAAATAATCATGTAATGCAAGGAGCTCTTTTAATCCTTTTCCCACCACTCTTATAGCTGATTGAATTCAACCAAATACTAATAAATCTCGACTTTTGATTAAATTATGGTGTCATTTGCGACATTCTTTACATATTCGAGTGTAAATTGGTGAAACATTAATCGAATCCTTCATGTTTATCAATATAGAATCACACAAAAATTTCGTACATTACTGCCTGACTGAATCTTTAAATCCTGGACGTAATTTAAATAAATTCTATATTGGGATTTTCTCCATACTATCAATGGATATCTCAGAGAATACATTTAACAAAGCACTAGATAATTATTTAAAAAATGAACCTGTTACAAATATTCTTCGTCAAACAACTTTTATTACCATTAAAAATTTATGAATGGGTACTTATAAATTTTGGTGTATATTCTCAAATTACAGAGCGCTGCTTTGAAGATATTTTAAGGAGACGTGCTAGTATTTATACTCCAAGAAACCTCAATATTTAAATCCTTATCGGAATGAATAAGCACTTGTTTCAAGCAACTTGCAATGCTTAAACTTTATTGTAATACAAACAACTTTATAAACATTGCATTTAAATATAATTTCTCAATGTACATACAAAAATTCTAGCACCATTATTTAACCATTACCTACCAGCATTATTTAATGTTCTGTAAAATAACTTTTGAATTACCGATGCAAATTATTGAAGTCATAAATAGCACAAACAATTATAATCAAAGTACATTTTCAAACCTTAATGCTAAATTTAATACATTACATAGCGCATTTCACCGAATATCACATAGCCAAAAATGAGAATTGGTCATCAGGGACACGGAAATTGTGATTTAATGTGATTAAACTAAATCGCATAAAATCCCATCATTTATATAATATCATTGTCACATGCATATTCTCAATAAAAATTTTATCAGCTTGATTTGGCCTGTATATTTGACTATTATAAAAACTGATAAATAGTAGAACCGAATAAGCTGATAATATAGTTATATGTTAAAGTGCGAAATAGAATTAATTTTTGATAGTATGATAAAATGGGAAATAATTGAATTTTTGGTAGTATGTTTAAGTGGAAATAATTTAATTTTAATAGTATGTAAATGCGAAATAAATTAAATTTTTTAGTAGCATTAAAATGCAAATAATTTAGTACCTATAGCATGTAAGAAAATGTGTTAATAAAATCTAAATAAATGCATTAAAAAATTTTTTTTATTATTTTTGAAATGAGTTCAAAATAATTACACCGAACATTAGAGCGCCTAAATTTAATGAATAGTTTTTTTTATGATTAAAACGTTTTTTAACAATGAATAAGTCATAAACGGATCAATTTTTATTTAGTTGAGTGCTGTTATTTTAAATTACATAAAACGGATCAGTGTTTTGTAGTTGAACGCGGTATTTAAAAATTAATATATAAATCATAAAACGGATCAAAAGTTTTTAGTTGAGCGCAATATTCAGTTTTTTTTTTAACGAGATAAAAAATTGCTTTTTTTTTTGATCAAGTAAAAAATAGAGCTGCAGACATTAGAATATCAATGAACATATACTATGACATTTGAAGTGACGTATGTGAAGTGACGTTTAATATAATTATATATAAATTTTATATGACGTGAAGAGTGACGTACTACCTTGGACTGTGCAGCTCTAGTAAAAAACATTAAATCGCACCTTTTATTTTTAATCACATTTTACACATACCACACGCATAATTTACAAATTCTTATTGCATTAAGTCCGTGTCCCTGATGGTCATATGCATTATGTGGAATAATGTAGTGACTCTAATGTAATTTTAAAAGATGGCGGTTTTGCAAGCCTAAACAACAACATGAAGTCTTTGTACTATCATTACTGCCATGGGCCTAATCATTGAGATCCTTACACTGCTAATCACCAAGCATGAGTCCTTGCACCGCCTGCGAAACCTACCAATTACTATCGATACCATTTAAACTATTAACAAATTGAGAAGTACTTTCTTAGTTCTGCATTGCTAAGAGACAAGTGAGTAGGAAGAGAACAAGGCCAGCCTTTACTACCAGACAGGCAATAATGAAAAGAAAGATAACCTCCTTTATTGAACAAAGACTCTTAAATACATTTACAATAAACAACTACAATCTTATCTTACGTTATTACAAGTAATAACTGTATGTTACCTTGTTTTTTCCATATCTGTTCCTTGATAATTAGTAATTCGAAATTCGATAATAACATCCTTCATTGAGCAAAGACTTATGATCAAAAATTTTTCATCCGTCAACCCATTTTTTATCTTAATGTATTAGTTATTTGTTAATAAAGTTATTTGATCGAACAATATGTACTAATTTTTCTGAGTTTGTGCGTTTTAATATTTTTAATTTGCCAGATCTAAACGAGTATATAGCAAATATGTAATAATTGATAAAGTATGTATAGTAGAAATTGAGATGCAATATATAGTTTGTAAAAGAAATTCTCTAAAAAATTTAATCTATAACCTATACCAACCCTAACATGTTAAAGGACAATATTAGCGTTCACCCTAACCCTAACATGTAAAAGGACAATATTAGCGTTCACCCTAACCCTAACAATTAAAAGGGGATTACTTATAAAAGATAAATTTTATAAGTATTGCTAACCATACATACTTTCGTAAATTTTTTTTGCTTATATCTATACGTACATTACTTAGATACAGGTTTATACAACACATATTTCTGTAATACCCGATCTAAACCTGTGACCAGTATTTAAAGTTCAGATTCAAAATTATGTTCGCAACGAACTAGATTTAGTGTATTATGTTCTCAAAAATTTTTTAATATATTATTTCTTAAATAAGATTTTATTTTATTGTATAAATAAGGTTAAAAATGTAATGCTAAGGGAGCTTTTTATATAATTGTATTGATTAGTAAGAAATGATTAAGTTGCGAATATAATGTCAAATAATCAAGAAGTTTGAATTATTTTTTTATATATTACAAGTGTAAGTGGGGCACTGCCAGCACCCCTTTAGTGATCATATTTATGATTTCAAAATAGTCATATGTTTAACTGGCTTAGTAATGCTAAAGGTTTGATATAAATTAGCTTCTAATAAAATTTTTAAGAAGAGATTGAAGGATTTCCCAGGTATAATGTCTATATGCTACAAAGAATGATTTTGACAGAATGATTTTGAATATTTTATTGGTTCATTCACTAAAAAGAGTGATAATGCAAAACAAATAGTTGGAAGTTAGTTTTATTGATATTGTTATGATTTTATAATAAGCTATAGTAAATATTCTTTTATAGAACTTATTTGCTATTCCAATAACTGCAGTATATGGTTAAGGTCATATGAGTTTACTTTAGAATGTTCATGATTTCTACTATTAAATATAAAAAATTCTGTTACAGAACCTCTCGCTATTCTGGTAACCACAGATAATTAAGATAAATTTGTAATAGAATTGGTTTTTTTCTATGTGGTTAAGTTTGCATTAGAGTTATTGTAATTTCTATCATGAGTTACTATAAGAATTTTGTTACAAAGCTTACTTGCTATTTTGGATATGGTTAAGTTTGTTTGTACTGAAATTATTATATTAGAATTATTGTAATTCTACTATAAGATACTGTGTTATAAAACTTGTTATTTTGGTACCACAAAATTGGTTAAGGTTGAGGTGGTTTGCACCTGAAATCATCTTAATTTTATGTGATTAAGTGAGTAAGCTTGTATTAAAATTTTGATTTTTATCATTACTGTTATAGCACTTGAATTCTAGTTTGTATTGATTTCATCATCAAAAGTTACTATTCTATTTGATTGTTTACATATCCCAATTTATAATTTTTTGTAATAAGAAATCTAAGTTATATAAAGCCCTTTTAAATTTCTGAATATTTTAAATTTCCTGAATACTTATTTCTGATTTTTTGATTATCTCTTAAACAATTTGAAATTCAAGGCAAATTTGCCCTGAATTTTACTATAAAAATATCTCTAATCTTTTTTTTAAAAAATTAATATAAATAAAGATTATATTTTTTAAAGGCAAAAATAAAATAGTGACCTGTCACTATGCGACCCCTATATGATCGACCAATCATTTTAGAGATTGGTAATCATATATAAACAATAATCATCGCTTGATAATCATTGTTTTTGCCACTTTTTTTGACTGTTGTTTTTTTGATATTGAAGTCATTACCGTGTCGATGCTGTTTTTCTTGGAAAGTTTTTTTTTAGCTTCTTTTTTGCTTTTTTTTCGTCTTTAATATATATTTTTTTTAGGTTTATTTTAGTATACTCCATTGTTGTAGTCGCTTGGAGGTAAAACCGTAATACTGTGAAGCTGTGCAGCCATAAAGCCACAAAGCTGCAAGTTATAATATTTTTCGAATTTGTTTCTGTCGACTTCATACATGAAATGACTATAACAAAAGGGGTTTGTAGATCTAGGTTTAAACATTGTAATTGGTAGATTAGTTTTTTTTTAATTTTTTTATTTTAAATATTTTTTCTTTTAGCGGCAAATGCCGTTTCGTTCTCAGTTGGATATTGGTAGAAATGCCAACTGGAGTTTGCAGTGGAATTTTCTTTTTTTTTTATGTTTTATTTTAATCTTTTAATTTCTTCTATCACGGAAAATGCCGTTTCGTTCCCAGTTGGATAATGGCTTTTATGAGGTATGGTGTTTTATATATATATATATATATAAACGGTTTTTTTTATAAACATTTTAACTTTTTTTTTCTTTTTTCTGTTTTTTTTTATAAATGGACATTTTTTTTTAAATGTTTTTTTTTTACCATATTAATTTTTTTTTTAAACAGTTTTTTTTTTTTAAATATTTTTTTTTAATAT
>QKWP01002036.1:33805-52714 GCA_003550325.1 Gigaspora rosea | reverse complement strand
TTATAATTAATTTTTTTTTTTTATAATTAATTTTTTTTTTATAATTAATTTTTTTTTTATTTTTTATAGAACCAGAAATGTTTTAAGATTGGGTAGTAATTTAAATTTATCAAGACGGAAATTGTTGCGTGGCTTTGAATTCCTAGTACCGATTAGGTGGTTTTTCAAAATCCGTTTTTTTACTTGCTGTTGTTGGATGTGGTGCAAATTCAGTTGGATTTTTCTGGATCTTTTTTTTTTTTATAGTTTTTTTTCTTATATGTAATAGTTTTGTAATGTTATACATGTAATAAATTAAAATTTGTAATTGCTATTATTTTGGTTTGGATTACTTATTTTTATTAAGTAATAAGTCGACCAATAAAAATCGATCATGTAATCACGTGATTGATTGTTTTGAACAATCGATCATGTGATCGATTTTTATTGGTTGATCAAAGGGTCGCCATGGCGACAGGTCGCCATAAAATAACCCCTTTTTTAAAATTTATATTTAAATTATAGAACAAAAATTTTAACTTGCTTATAAGCCAAAAATATATAAATTTTAAAAAAAATTTTAACCAAAAGAATAATTTATAATTTTTGATAAGCTCTTTAAATATTAATTTTAGATCTATAGCTCTTAATAGAAATTATAAATTTAAATAAAGAATTACAACTTTTATTATTGTAATTTTGTAATTTCTTGTAAAAAATAGGTATTGTATTAGAAGTAAAAAAAATTTTTATAGACAAAAACATATAGAATTCTAAAATTTAAAGAAAAAATTTTATAATAAAATTTTTAAAATAAAAACTTCCACCCCTTTATTACTCTTAAGTTTTTTATACATTTAAAATTTTTTCTTAACTAAGTTATTAAAACATATCTTACATTATATTTTTTACTTAGAAAGTATATAGCTAAAATTAATATTTAAAATTTTGGTTTAAATTTATTTTAAAAAAAATTTTAAGACAAATTTGCAGGGGAAACAGTTTAAGAGATAGCAAAACAGAAGAGTTTTGTATTAATAATAAGAAATTGTTCAGTACTTATTTTGTCTTTACATATTTTGTAGTGTTGTTAGTTCAAATTTTTTGAATACTGGCATTACATTAAATATTTACTGTGCCTAATATTTTCTTTATTATTATTTTGGCCCTGTTTCTTTATCAGCCTCTATATTATTATATTGATTATCTTTTGTTTCTATTAAACCTTTAAACTGTCCTATATAGGCCCTCAAAAATAAAAACTAGACAATTTGGCAGATCACGGCTTTTGAGAAAATCGGCAAAAACTATTTTGTTATACAAAATCAAAACAATCTAAAAATAGTATATTCATGATTAACAAACCTGTTTATACAGGATTCTTAGATTTGTAGACCTGTAAATTGCTTTTAAAATCTCAGTAAATCTATTTTTAGATTATAGCATCAAAAGCTTTTAACCGTTGTATCACAAAATTTATTAAGTAATTAGACTTTCATTATTAAGTAAAAAAGTTTGGGCTTTAAATTTTATACCTGATCAATCAAACAGGTTAATTTTCAAAAAATTGTCAAATTGTCTGGTTTCTACTATTGAGGGCACATATGCTGTTGCCCATCCCTTTCTAAACTATAATACTTATATTCACTCTATATATATAGTTGTTTCTTGTTACTTTATATAGTTTATTATTACTTAACTTATTACTATAATCAATTCCCATTTTACATTTACTCCATGATGCATAAAATACAATAGTTCTTTCTCTTGGATAATACTAAGCATCATGATCAATCAGGTATCCACTTATTATCATTAATATATTAGCCTAATAAGGAGTTAGTATAGAAGTTGTTGCTTCAGATATAAGTCTTTAATTAGATAAAATATATGAGAAAGGTTTAATTAGTGTTAGGTGAAGATAAAGCTTTGTTATCAACAATTGAATATTGGAAAAGAAGTGTTTCATTGTGTACGTTAGGGGATTCTAAGTAGCTAGCATGTATAAAAGGCTGATGTATTTGCTTTGCTTTTATCTTTAAGTTTTATTTGAGTAATTTCTTCTTTATAATAAAGCTATCTAAGTGGTTCTTCATTACATATCTTTTTGATTATACAATTAAACCTCTTTAAATACATATTCTCTAACTGCATAGTTTCTCTAAATTCATGGCCTTGTTTGGCCCAACTTATATAATACTTCTAGATTTTATCTTTTTGAATTCAATACCTCTCTAAATGCAAGTTTTTTTGGCCACCCATGGCTATGCATTTAGAGAAGTCTAACTGTATTATATCTCTATTGTTGAATTATACTGTATTATTTTATTCTATTGAATTATGCACATATATATGATATACTAATTTATTTATTTTTTTTTTTAATATTAAGGTGACCACTTAGGTACCCTAGCACTTTATTGATCCAAACGGGTTGGCCCGGTCAATATGACTATGCCACATATTACATTTGTATAACGAGAGTACAACTAGCCACACGTACAACTTTTGGTTGTCTAATTTAAGTAGTCCGCCCAAAGGTTCTACACTAGATGCCATACCTGCAACCCAGCTAGGGAATTGCCTATTTAGACTCTCTGGCTTCTACCCATGTTCAATGTTCCTCTCAATATACCCTTTCACGAGTAATTCGCTGTGAAAGTACTCTAAGGCTTTAGCCAAACACCTATTGGAGGGCATTTTCTCCTGTGGTAAATCTGGTAGAGTGATACCTGTCCCCTACAGTGTATAAAATAGCATGATAAAAATCTGGATTTACCGTTTTTTATATTGCATATACCGGTATTTTAAAATTGGGCCAGTGCAACAAACGGTGCATGATCCGGAATTTTTTGAAGTACCCGGTGCACCCTCAATGATCTGATGATCATTTTCTACTAATGCAGGTATTTTTTGGTATTTTTTTATATAACAGGTGCATGTACCGGTAAATTAAAATTTCTATTTTAAACACTGACTGGAACTATAAATTAAATTTGGAACAATTTATACTGCATTAATAGTAAACTACGTACAAGGCTTTATGTTATTTATAGATTTATATTAATAAATGATTACAAAATAGGGTTGCCTTTATTCAGCGATTGCTTCTAATTGGTAACATGGCATTTAAAATTTGGAGTTTTGATAAGGGTATAATGAATTGATATCGATCGATATGAATGATATGAAAAACTTTGAATATTATATAAATAGAATGTACGAATCTCTACAACATCTACATCCTTATTAATAATCGTAATGTCAACTGCCATATTTTTTTCCAAAAATTGGCTGCGTGCTTTGTTTAATCAATAATATCTGGTATTTTCATTTCATATAATTTGCTACCTATAAAAGATTGTTAGAAAAATATAATTTATTAAAGCAAAAAATAAAATTTAATTACCTTGATATTTATAACTATTATTAAGTGAAATAATGCTACTTTTGTGATGAGACTCGATATATATATATGTTATATTTTGTAGTTTTTTATCTGATTCGGATAATTCTGATAAAATATTTTCATTATTATGCCATTCTACAAAAATATCATAAATTTCTTTTGCTGTTGGTCGTTTTTCAGGTTCCATGTGCCAACACTTCTTCATTAAGTCTGAATAGCATATTGCTGTATTTTCGTAAATATGTGGTCGATAACCCTTACAAACTTGTAGTTGAAATTGTAATTCAGAACTATGTTCAAATGTAACAGATCTACCATATAAAATTTCCCACATTATTATGCCAAATGAATAAATATCAGATTTTTTAGTATATAGTTTTTTTTGCAAAACTTCAGGAGCAATATATAATAGTTATTGTATGGGTTGTAGTGAATAACCCAGTTACACATGGGTTCATATTCTGTGCCGAAGGCACGGGATTTAAATATGAACCCGTGTATGTAATGGGTTATTCAACATACCCATATAATAACTATCTTATTGTACGGTGTCTGACGTAACAATCCCGTGCTAATAAGTAAATGAAAAAAGCACGGGTTGTCACATAAGACCCGTACAATAAATTGTAAAATTCCATAAATTTCATCTGATTTTGATTTTAATGCAATATTAACTGCTATCGAATATCCTAAATCTGCAATGTATGTACTCTTCAAGTTATCTTGTAGTATATTTCCACTATGTAAATCCCGATGAATAAGTTCATGAGAATGAATAATATGAAGATCTGAAGCAATACATTGTAACAGATTTAATTTATCTTTCCAATCCATTTGTGCTATGTATGTAGATTTTGGCGTAAATTACCATAATGAGCATATTCCATGACAAGAACATAATCTTTAGAAACATTATCTTTTGATATACCGAAACATTTTAAAAAGGTTGGATCATTAAGACCAATATCGCAATACGCTTTTAATTTATTATTAAATGAAATAATCCATTTGAATAATTAATATAAATGATAAATCACAAGTAATATAATTATTAAAAACATTTAAAAATTACCTCTCTTATAAATTCTTCATGATAATTATTAGATTTATTAAGTAATTTAAGCGCAACACTTCTGTATGCCAATTAATGATGCCTGATGAAACTCACGTGACCTGACGAAACATAATAGTTTCATCATTTCGTCAGTGACGAAACTATGATGAAACTTATGGTTTCGTCAGGTGAAATAGTTTCGTCAAGCATCTATAATGCCAATTCTCTTTTATGATTCCATCTAGCACGATACACAGTTGCAAATCCACCTTTACTTATTATCTCAAAATCTCTAAAACTCTTCAAAAGAAATCCATGATAAATAATGTTTGTTATCAATTAATATCTTCTTCACTTCATTTTCAATTTCTTCAATTTCAGAAACTTCAGAATTGTACATCCATTCTTTTGTAGCAAATATAATATTTATTTATAAAATTAAATAAATTTAAGATTTTAAATAAATTGATAACAATGGATTTATAAAGAATATCAATAATAATAAGATTAGTAATAAATTAATAACAATAGGATTTATAATAAGTTAGTTATGATAATACCTATTTTTCTTTTCTTTCCCTAACCAGTGGTTTAATACAGTATATCAATTTGTTAAATAATTTGATAATAAATTCAGCAGATTTGTGGAAATTGACCTATGTTAAACCTCCTAATTTTTTTATCCTGTACTTAACTTACGTCTTATTACTTATGACGAACGATTACTACTTCAGTACTTACAGTATTAAGCTTTTCAATTATGAACAGAGAGTATATTTTAAATTCAATTCGGATTGAATTTCATAATTATAAAGTCCAATACAATAATTGGAGCTTATATCCATAAAAAATTATAGGTAGGTGATTTAAGTAAAAGTCAAATTGCTCAAATTCGCCAAATTGTAATGAATAATGTAATTTATGCTTTGCTACACAGCATGACCGAGATTTACTCAATCTAATGCCAAGATCAGATGAAATGAATTAAACTTTCAAAAAGAAAATAAATCATCTAGTTCTCAAGTTTTTCTCAAGTTTTTCTTAAGCTTTGTTTATGAAATTATATTTGCGTCCCAAAAGAAAAATTTTAAAAGGTTTTAGTTTAATTTTCTTTTAATGCTGATTCTAAATTAACATTTTTTTGAATTCAAATACATCTGATCTTGTAATTTAGTTGGGTTAAATCGGTTCAAGTTAATATTTACCTTTGATACCAGTATTTGGCTTTATTTAAATCTCTTGTTATTCCAATTCCGCTTCGATAACATTCAGCAACTTTTAGCATTCCTTCACCGTCTCCTATTTCTGCAGCCTTTTGATAGTAAATAAATGCTTTATGTTCATCCTTTTCAACTCCAACTCCATGTTGATAACAATGTCCAACAAAACATATAGCAAAAGCATTACCCATCTCTACTGATCTTAGATAAGAAATTAATGCCATATTTTCATCTTTTTCAACACCAACTCCATGTTGATAACAATGTTTAACACCACATATACCAGCAGCATTACCCATCTCTGCTAATTGTCGATAATAAATAAATGCCTTATGTTCATCCTCTCCAATTCCAATTCCATTCCAATGACAATATCCAGCAAAAATTATTCCAACAATGTTTCCCATTTATGCAGCTTTTTGGTAATAAATAAACATTTTACGTTTATCTTTTTTAACTACAATTCCATATTGATAAAAATATCCAACATTACATGTACCAATAGCATTGCCCATCTCTGCTGAATTTTGACAATAAATGAATGCCTTATGTTCATCCTTTTTAACCCATTTACCAAGCAAATAACAACTTGAAAGAATCACTTGAGCAATAGGATTGTTTTGAAGATATAAGCAAAATTTAATTATTTTCTCTGGATTTTCGTTCTTCTTTATTAGAAATTGCTCTAATTTATCAAGAATTAAACGAAAAGTTTTGCATTTTAATCTTTCTTTAATAAACAAAGTACTCATTTTATTAATTATTTCATTAAGAAAGTCATGCGACTTATTTTCTAAACACAATTGTGTTACGTTTTTAGCTATTTGAGAAATATCTGATGAGCTGTTAATGTTTTCAAGGTGCTCTACAAGCATGTCATTGTTAGTTGACATTTGATGCGAGTCTGTCGATGAGTCATGGGATTAGCTTCATGTAACCGGCAATTGGTTACTTTTATTAGGTCAAAAAAGGTTAGATTTGGCTGAGTGGTTAGGCAGAGTTTTGGGATAGTTGATAGAAAACAATTGTGGTTGTAGCAAATTAACAAATGTATATATTTATTATGTATCAGATATACTTGTATTATTTAATAAAGACAATAAAGAAATGTTTATAATAGTATATATGGTTATTAAAGCAAAGGTGGAAATAACTTTCTCCCAAAGAGCCATACGGCCTTTATTTATAATTATTGGGCTCAACTATTTATATCTCAAGAATCATCCTGATCACTAATATCCCTCAGATCTAATATCCTTCTGCCATATCGGAGATGGCTAGTAACCCAAATTTGGCAATAACCGAGGTCACAAGGGCACGTGCCTAACAGTGTATAAAATAGTATGAAAAAATCCTTGCACATACTGGAATTTTTCAAACCATCTATGTGCCCCCAATGATCTGATGATCATTTTCTACTAATGCAAGTTTTTTTCTTTTTGAACCGGTATTTTTTTATATAACAGGTGCATGTACCGGTAAATTAAAATTTCTATTTTAAACACTGGTCCCCTACAGGTATTCACCTACACTTTCGGTAACTTACGCATTCACCGAGGCAAACAACTTGCAGTCAGGGGGATACCCTGCAACCGCTACTATTACCTACTACTGCTCTTGCGAAGTTCACTAGACCCCAGTACCTGGTCAGTCACTCTTTGGATCCTTTTCCCCAGTTATCCCAGACTACCAATCCAGTTGGCCCGGAAGGATCGGTCTGCCAGGCTTAGGTGCCTAAGGTCTTCCTTTCCTTGGTTCATGCTTCTATAACACATGACCTTTTCATCCAGTTTCTCTGGCGGCCAGGTTGGTGGGCCCCCTTTGCCATAGGGGCTCTTGCCTGTTCAGTTTTCCGGTCAGTCACCGCTAAGATCCTTTTTCCCATTACCGTTGAAAGTCTAGCTACATCTCCACTCGGGACTTGCCAATAGGTTTTTGTTTCTCCAGTTCCTTGGATTTGTCTGTGTAGCGAGACACAATTTCGCCCGAAAGCTTCCATTCAAGATGGTAACCAAGGACTACAGGTAGTGTACCCAACCGATCGACAAGACACAGTTACCGGAACACAGGTCTATTTTTCAAAAGTGTTGCCAGTTGGATTTGAACTCTAGACCTGCCACTTGGGGGTGACAACTTACCAACTTCCCTAAGTCGCCACACCCTTTATTAATTTATATACATACATACTAAACTTTATATTTTATAAATTTATATACTTGTACATACATACTTAGCACATTCCTAAATTAATTATTTACTATCCTGAATTAAACCAGCTCATTTAATTTTAACTTTCCTGATATACCAGTTATATATAAAATTTTATTACTTTAATTTTTTTATTACAATTAACTAGCTAATTTCTTGTCTTATTTTTTGTTAATTTATTGCACTTGAAATAAATTACTTTATACATGTATTGTCTTCCATTATGATATATTCTATATTATATTATTTATTTATTATTTTTCTATCACTAGTATAATACAGAACTACCATATG
This sequence comes from Gigaspora rosea, assembly GCA_003550325.1. Classification (NCBI taxonomy): domain Eukaryota; kingdom Fungi; phylum Glomeromycota; class Glomeromycetes; order Diversisporales; family Gigasporaceae; genus Gigaspora; species Gigaspora rosea. The sequence continues at coordinate 44,550 of QKWP01002036.1, read as the reverse complement.
TAGTTAAAATTGAGATAATTTGCATTAGAATAATTTTCATTGTTAGTTTCTATAAAAAATTCTGTTATAATACTTGCTGTTTCAGTAATCACAGTATGTTAATAAGTTGAGATAGTTTGCATTAGGTTTAATATAATTTTTATCTGAAAATTTTGTTACAGAACTTGCTATTTAGTAATTACAATATGTGGCTAAGGTGAGTTAGTTTGCATCAAAATTATTATATGAATTGCTATCAATAATTTCATACAGTATTTACCTTGCTATTTTGATGACTATAGTATAAAGTTAAAATTATATTGGAATTATCATTATTTTTTATCATGAATTACAGTAAAAAAAATTTCTTTATGGAACTTACTTGCTATTCTAATGATCATAATATATGAGTTGCATTGGACAAACCTTACTTACTATTCTTGTACACTCCCCTGACATTGATCACCGGATTTTTGATAATCACGTTACCTACTGACGATCGTAGCCATATATACAACATTTTTTTTAATGAGAAAATTAAACATGGCGTAGTAAGTAAAGTTGTACAGAATAACGATTTGCATGTACTCTAAAATTTTTAGGAATTTTAGATAAAATTTTATTAGTCGTATTTAGCATTTTTGATCAAAAAAATGAAAATTAAAAATTTTATATTAGGTCGACACATTTTAAAACCCTATTATAAATAATAGTTGGTTTTAAAATATGTTATTCTCCATACCTAACGGCATATAGGATTAAATTTTCATAGAGCAATTCAAAAAATTTCTCATAAAATTTTTGAGTTTAATTAAAATTTTTGACAAATAAAAAGTTGCAATTTTCGTATCTTAAAATTCGATATAGTAGAACATTATAAAATTTGTATTAGAATAGCTTAAAAAAAAATAATCATATATGTATTAAATAATAAATACTTAAATACTTTATTTTGGGAGATTTTTAATAAAAATTTTATAATGTTCTACTATATCGAATTTTAAGGTACGAAAATTGCAACTTTTTATTTGTCAAAAATTTTAATTAAACTCAAAAATTTTATGAGAAATTTTTTGAATTGCTCTATGAAAATTTAATCCTATATGCCGTTAGGTATGGAGAATGACATATTTTAAAACTAACTATTATTTATAATAGGGTTTCAAAATGCGTCGACCTAATATAAAATTTTTTAATTTTCATTTTTTTGATCAAAAATGCTAAATACGACTTAATAAAATTTTATCTAAAATTCCTAAAAATTTTAGAGTACATGCAAATCATTATTCTGTATAACTTTACTTACTACGCCATGTTTAATTTTCTCATTAAAAAAAAGTTGTATATATGGCTACGATCGTCAGTAGGTAACATGATTATCAAAAATCCAGTGATCAATGTCAGGGGAGTGTAACTATGAAAAGTACTTAGGGTGTGTTAGTTTGCATTGAGATTAACATGATTTATTCATAAGTCACTGAAAAAATTATGTTCAAAACTTGCTTGCTATTCTGATTAAATGAGTTTACATTGGCATTATCATGACTTTTATTGTTGGTTATTGTAGACAAAATTCAATTACAGAATTTACTCATTATTCCATTGACCTTAATTTAGTTAATATTGGATTAGTTTGTACTAAAATTACCATGATTTATATTGAGTTATTGTAAATAATTCTTTTACAGAACTTGCTATTCCGATGACCACAATATGTGGTTAATTTGTATTGGAATTATCATAAGCTCTACTGTAAATAATTTTATTACAGAAGCTACTCATTATTTTGGTGTTAAGGTAAGTTAGTTTGCATTGGAATTGTTATAATTTTATCATGAATTAAAATTCTGTTACAGAACTTACTTGCTATTCTGGTGACTACAATATTGGTTAAGGTGAATTAATTAGCACATAAATTACTAAAAGAATTACCGGTATGTTATCGGACTTACTGCTATTCTGATTAAGATGAGTCTACATTGGAATCATCATAATTTCTATCATGAGTTTTGTAAACAAAATTCTGTTGCAGAACTTATTATTCTAATGAATATAATATGCATTAAAATTGTCATGATTCCTTTTCAGTGATTTCTATTGTTAGTCTGTAAAATTTTTGTTACCAAATTTATTATTATTCTTTTGACATACAGCATGCGATTCATCAAAGCATGTTATTAGTGTTATCTATACCTAAGTTAATAATATCAAAGATATGTAGAACGCATAACACACAATAGTTAATTGAGTTCAATATTATTATGTAGAAGACTATGAATGTCATAGTCAAGACATAACTTTGGACGTCTTGATTTCACAATATACAGTATATTTTTACTAAAAAGTTTGGAAGATAAAGTTTAAATAGCAATGCATACATCTTATTATGGAATCAAAATTCATCGAACTTAAAAATCTTATAAATACAACCTGAATACGATAAAAAAATTTTTGGCCATAATCAGAACGAACTGATAAATCTGCGTGCACAATTCATATAGCGCACACTAGAATTATAAAATTTTTATACAAAAATTTTTACTGTTTTAGTCTAAAAGGAAATGTGGGGATCACGAGTAAGAATCCAATCAATAAAAAATGCCTAACGTTTGATAATACATGACATTACAACTAGTGATTTGAACCGGTTGGGCTATAATCAGGTAACCGACCCGAACTGAATAAATTTCGGGTAACCGGTTGAGTAAATGCTTAATCAGTTGACCCGTACAACTGATTGAAAATCGGTTGACATAATGTAAATGACATCATAAAAGAGCAAAGGTACCGAAAAGTTCCGAAATGAAATGAATGAACATAGTACGAGACAAAAATTTGAGTAAAGGTCCGAGAATTCCCGAAAGTAAACGTGAAGTAATCTTATTTGGTTGAATCGGTTGACAGCAAATATTTCAGTTCAGTTAACCGATTAAGGAAATGTTTCTCGGTTCAAATCACTAATTACAATTACGTGTCATGAACATGTCACGAATTATAATCAATTTACAGAATTGGCACATGATAAATAATCACGTTTGAGATTTCGGTCAGTACAAAAATTGAACGCAGTAAACTCACGTGAGACGAATCATTGCCGTTATTTGTCAAAATAAACAAAGCAAATAATTTGCAAATATTTACTTAAAAAAATACAAAGCCCTATATTTTTTTCTCTATAAATACAACACGAATTCGATAAAAATTTTTTTGGGGAACAGCACCAGAACTGATACGTAACGCTCAAGCACTAGCGCAAGTACTATATAAAAATGTTGGAATAAACAATTTCCTTTTTGGATAAAAAGGGCAATGTGGCGGCTCATGAGGATACAAAGCATTAATCAACAAATTGAAATTCGTAAGTTTAAACTAACTTAGAAATAACCAGAAATTACCCGAAAATAAACATCAAGTAAAATGGTAATGTCATTAAATTTCATTTTTATTCACATCCAGTTAGTTAATACAGAAAACTATAATCATAAAAGCATCTTATTCACAATATTTGTTCTATAGAACTATCTTTTGCTATATATTTTTAAATAAGAACTAATTTAACTGATGGCTTATTCGTAAAATCATTTAACCTATAAATAAATAATGAGAAATATAAGAATAGCGATTTCATTACTTGAAAATTTTGGCATATCGACAACTTTAGTTGTTGTCAAAAAATACATTGTCATACAAAAAGAAATTATTACTAATATATGTGTTATCTATAATATATCTATTATCAGTATATGTTTGATAAGAAACGGGACTAGTTTCTCGAGGAACATAAATGTTTTGATCTTCATAAAAATTGGAATAATGAGTATACTCAAAATTATCAGGTTGTCGTTGTAGATATTCTGAGGGAAATGATAGAGTCGATGTATAACCCTGTTCAGTATTAGGAATTACAGAAGATAGCATAGAAGTTCCATCAGAAGATAGCATATAAGTTCCATCAAAGTCATTTTCAGGACCGTTAAAAACATAGACCTGCTCGAAGTGTTTGCCATTCTTCTTTGGTCCTCGCTTTTTACCGAATCATTAAAAGTTCACATAAGATTATGTTGTGTACAACGTTTGCAAGTTGCTTCTCCAGAACATTTTGCGTGTTTTTGTTGACAATTTGTACATGCTTTAGTCGTATAAGGTCCCCGCTGTTGCCGTCTTCGTTGGTGTCGCTCTTGAAGTAGAAAAGACATAATTGATAAAGGATACAGTAATTAATAAATATTATTATGGACGCGGTCGTTAATGACAATAGAATAAGTTTTGTCACTTCAATCAAAAGGTATGAATAAAAATATATATATGATATTTCAATGCGTAAAATTTTATGAAATTATTTGATAGAAAAAATGTGAGAGAACTCAAAAAGTACTGATATTTATACATGTTAAAAAAATAAACGAACTTATAAGCATAAGGCGTCTGAAGGTTCAATTTTCATTTACCTATTTTATTTTTTTTATTACTGTATATAACATATAGTACTGTACTTTAAAAAAGTTGACCTTCAACTAATGCAATTTGTAGATCCTTCCTCAACTTAGCGGTTTGCCCTATTTTATCAATTTCCGTAGATCCTTCCTTGCCTTAGCGGTTTGCCTATTTTATTACTTAAAACCTTCAACACTCCTTCAACCCGATTTACTTATTTGTGCGAGTGGTACAAACCTAAAAAGGAAATTCAACGTAAAAATAAACTAAGTCGTGAAATTAAAAATTTAGGGTTAGGGTAGGGTTAGGGTCTTAACGTTAGAAGCTATAGGGTTAGAGTGATGCCTATTATATGTAAAATTTCATTCCCGTCATTTTTAATTAGTGCACCAAGACAGGTTTATACACTCGTTTTCTTGTATTTTCTCTTTTTACGGGTTTTTTTTGTGTTTTTCTTCGCTTGATCCGGGATCATCACATTTTACGTTCTCAGATTGGCTAATTTCCCTTTTTGGATTTGTATCACTCGCACAAATAAATTACACAGAACCTGTACACTCGGTTGTAGGAGTGTTGTAGGTATGGCGTACTACTTAAATTAGGCACCAAAAGTGCACGTGTGGCTAGTTGTACACTCGTTGATGTAACAAATATCATTACTTTCAATAAAAGCAAAGGCCAACAAAAAAAAAAAAGATCCTGGAGATTTTCCATCTTGAGAAAATAACGATTAATTGTTTGTGAAACCTAAATTTTACCCTGAATGTTTTTGTACTGAATAAACAATGATACGTAATTATGAACCACTGATTGACCAATCTAATTTGTTGTAAATATATTTTTAGAACACGAACATTAAAAAATTGGGATACATTCAAGTTAAAATATCTCGATAAATTATTATATTTACGTAGAGTAAAAAGTAAATACATATAGATATAAACTGGAACTTTAATTTGAATCAAAAATCTCGAAATTGATAAAAAAAGTTTCAGAGATGGGGTTTTCCTAGTCCATTACCCATATCTAAAGCCATGTACCCACGTGACATTTTTGCGTAAATCAACCAACCGGAATCGCGAAATTTTGTTTACACGGATCAGCCAGAAGAAGGCAAAAACAAAAAAAAAACGCAAGAATAAAAACAGTAGTCTAAACCTGTCTTGAGCCATTAATAAAAATGACGGAAGGCTATACTAACCTAACCCTAAACCCACACTAATGCTAACACTAATTTCAATTAAAATTTCAAAAAATCATGTGGGTACATTGCTTTAGCCATTCCCTATATTGTGATTCACAAAAGTCACAAAATTTGCATAGTTCCGCCACAAAATTTCACAAAACTCAAGTAAATTTTTTTTAAATAGATATATGCACATAATTTCACAATAAAACACCATGAATAGATATTTATTGCGGATTAGAAATTGATAATATTAATGAAAATGAATTGGATGTAAATTGGAATAATTTAGCAGCTCGTTTACCTATTCTTTCTCAATTATATTTGGTTTCCTTATCAAGCTGTGCTGTTGATCCTTATATAGTGCCCTTTTAGATAATGACCATCAAAAATTTATCTGAAGAATCACTCTATGATGTATTTCAACCGAGATTGAGAAATCTTATATACCTTTTTTTATATTGTGTATAATAATCTTTTTTTATAGAATTTTTTACAGTGTAAATAAAAAATATTCAAATTTAAGATTAACCCACAAAAAATTGCATAAAATTGCTTAAATTGATCCACAACAAAACGCAAAATTTACTTTATGCCGCCACAAAATTGCTTCAAATTGACAACCACAAAAAAAACCACAAAATTTATGTTATTCCGCCACAAAAAATCATTGTCACTGATTCGAACGTACTTATGTGATTATTTGGTCAACTAATGCAATTTGTAGATCCTGTGCATTCGAAAGTGATAACCAAGAGTCGTATTACACAGTGGCTCTCGATATAACGGAGGCCATGGTTCCAGTTCTTTGTTCCGTTATATCAAAAGCTCCGTTATATCAAAATCTCATGATATATAAGATATTATAGTAAATCATAATTTGGTTCCATTATAATTCTCCGTATTAAGCAATATCCGTTATATCGATGGTCCGTTATATCGAGAGCCACTGTGTATTTGGAATAAATCTCATGCCTATCTTCAATCGATGTTACTAGAATATTGGTTATGCCGCACCTTTTTTTGAACAAAAATTTACTGATGTTACTGATTAGAGGCATATTATTCTATTTATTCTGTTGGTTATTACCAGGATGGATCTTATTTTCTTGACACCCATTTATCCACAGCTCATTTACCGACAACCATAGGGTTAAGGTTAACATTCTATGAGTTGTAGATATATATTAATACAATAGTAAATTGTCACCCGAGTAATGTCGGTTAAATGGCTTTTAAGTAAAATGGGTGTCGGCAAAATGAGGCGTTTCCGTTATGCCGTACCTCTCTCCGAACAAAACCTTATCGACATTATTATAACTGCTTTCATAAATTCTGGAGCAACAAAGCTTTCGATGACCGATGCAGTGTTGGCAATTTTATCTCCAAACCAAGTTTTGGCCGGCCAAAAAAAAAAAACAGCCAATTCTGTCAGTTTTATATGTTTTTTGGCGGCCAATGACCAAAACGGCCAAAAAACTAGATAAGATTGCCACTATCGAATCGATAAGTTACCGAATTTAAATCAATAAGTTACCGAAATTAAACTTATTGGTTGGTTCATCGGCAATTTTTTAGTTAACCTAAAAGTTATAAAAACGACGTCTATTAGTTCCCGACTAAATCATAAACTAGTGATAAGCATATTTTATAAATTTCGGAATTTTACTCTACTAATGAGAAATTTATACGCATCATCACATTCTAAAAAAAAATATGTTTATATTCAGCAATCTTAACGCCCAGATATTAACGAATTTAGTCCACAATATATGCTAGTAAGTTTAATGATTTAGATTATGCTTCATTTGTTCGAAGGAAAAGCAAAAATTAATATTGGATAATTTGTAGTATAAATTAAAACCTGATTATAATCGATTAAATTCAATAATTTCATCACCACTGCCGATGAAGATTTCTATTGATTACAATCGATTATAATTGATAAATAGAAACTAAACATATTATTTAAAAAATTCAACCTTGATTAAAATCCAATAATTTGATTTATTGTGGTTTGCAAATTTTGTATTCCTTGTAGATCATCAAAAAAAATCTTTTAGATTTAAAATCAGCTTAAGCTGAAACGAAATTTTAAATTCACTCAAAATCATTAAAGAATTTCGAACTAAATTTAATTTTGAATCTACATAGTGCATATTTAATTTTAAAAAGTTAGAAATATTTGAATTTCAATTTAGCTGTACATAACAAAACTATTTATTATCCAATTCAGGAAATTGTTTAGGCTCTAATGAGAATATTTTATCTCATATAAAATTAAAGTCTCCATCTGGAAGACTAGTTTAAATTAAATTAATATGAATTAGATGTTAGAACCTGTTATAAAAATTCGAGTTTATCACATCAAAATTCGAATATCCCAAAAATTTATGTGATAAATTCGAATTTTAAAAGAGGTTCTAACCTAATCTGAATTTGATGAAGAAGTTATTAGTTACAATTTGGATTTGCAACAGCTGCATTGAAAAAGTTTCTTTGTCTTGCGCAAGTATTTAATTCTTTAATGAAACTTAACAGTATTGCTCAGAAATCTTACAATAAATTAATAAAAAAAAAATAAAAAATAAAAATATATATATTAAATTTGCTTTTTAACTTAAATTATATACCATATCCCAGAGTTTTGAAAATCAACAAGTTTTAAAACACACTGATGTAAACTACAAAGTGTACCATATATTCTGTCGCCAGGACATACTGGCAAATTACTCAACTTTTAGTAACGTCACGGTGTAAACGTGACATCTCCAATAACGGATGATCATTAATCCGTATACTGCGTCACGTTTCAGATGACAATCATCATATCGGCAATTCTCAATCGATCTGCATACAATGAATCGTGCATAATCGATCATGCATGCTCGGATTCGGCGTACGACGTAATGATTTACCTTTCAACCTCTAGTATAATATGCAAATTGTGATAACATCGTAGATAGAGTATCGTATGTTTTTAATCTCGTAGTTTCCATAATATTCTATAATGTTAGATTAGTGATTCCCATAATATTTGTAAAGTATAAAAGAAGGGTGTTTTAGCTCTTAGTCTAGTAATAATCTTCGGATTATTTTATATCTGAACTTGATATATAATTATAAAGTCAGATTCCCCTCATACCCCTTATATTTCTAATATATCGTGTTAAATCACCAAGTCACGCCTCTGGCGAGCTGCATCTGTATAATTTCGTTAATCGTTAATAAAGAAACGTCGTTTTCTCCCCGTAACAGTAAGTCGTAATGCAGAATTTGTCAATATTCCATAATTTCCTAAGCTGAATATTTTTGACAAATAATATCCTTTTCTAATGGTTACATTTAATGATTCTTGAAAAGCTTTATTACAGAAATCATAATCTTCTTACGTAATAAAATAAAGGTTTTGCGACGTTGATTAACAGATTTGGCATTGTGAAATTTAGTAAGCTTTTCAAGTACATTGAGAGACAAAATGAAGATTCTTGTAACTCGGTCATTTTTTCATATAAAACGATTTGATAAATAGGGATTTCAATCTTTGGGGGTTTTTTTTAATCAAATTATATTTTTATTGATTTGATAATGATAAATTTTACTGCGCTTTTCAAATTACTGTATCCTTTGATTTTCATACATCACACCGGAAATCATAAATCTAGAAAAAATGCAGATCTGTGATTGGTTAGAAATAATTTTTAGCCAATCAATGTACTGGTATTTTTTCTAGATTTCTGATTTTCGGTGTGATGTGTGAAAATCACATGACACAGTAATTTGAAAAGCGCAATAATTCTAAATCCACCTTTTAAAATGGAATTTTGTTGATTATCTAATTAACCGAGCCAGTTTAGAATTTCGTTGCAAAATCAGTTGGATCGGGATTTACAAAAATTCGATTTCGATGTACAATACATCATGTATAACTTTGAGTTTTAGCAATAAATTTATTGCGACGTTCGAATAAACTTACATGTTAGAAAAAGATTTTTATAGTAATAATGCAAATTATATCTGAACATAAGTAATATAATTTTTATCTTTTATATCAATATATCTATATCTTAAAGTACAAAATAAACTATATATACCTAGTACATTAAATTTGTTTCATATAACACTACATTATCTAGCAAAAATGTAATATTATTTAGCATAAATAATTATTTTTATGATGCCTATACTATTTATAGCTAAACTCAAGATTATCTTGTTTATTGAAATTGCCATTTTCAATAGATATCGAACCTTTCTTGAATGTTTTCGGTAGTTCGATCCAAGATTCTTGTTTATTGAAATTATTGCCTTTGGCAAATTTCGAATCTTGCTCAAATGTTTCCTCTTCCTCTTCCTCTTCCTCTTCATTCTTTTTTGATAGGCCGTTTGTTTCCTTTGAATAATATTCGAGAAATAAAGCTTTCATTGTTGTAGTTTTATTGTATCATATAATCAATATAGTATTTAGTTAATTAAATCAACTAGCTAGGATAGAAGAATAGCGTAAGAAGCAACGTGGAGTATTTTTGCTTTGATCTTACGTTACACCTAATTTTGAAATTTAATTTGACCAGATAAACCATATACGTATAGATGCCGGTGAAATTACTCTTAATGAAAAATTTTTGTCGAAATTGTTAAAATTATTTAAAGTTAAAATTGGTGAAATTGGTGAAATTAATTTTTTACTATCAAAAATTAATTTAAATAATATAAAATATTAATTAAATCAAAATTAAATCAAGTAAAATAGTTGTTTTATAATTAATTTATGTTGAAAACAATAGAGTCAAGCATGTTTGCGTGTGTACATGTTGTGTGTTACAAGTATAATATAGGTATAATAATAAACACAATAATGAACCTAATCCACGTTCGAGCCAAAAAGAAAAAAATTATGCATGAACTCTCAAAAACATCTGCAGTACATACATTAACATTCAATCTATATATAAATCGTGGCGTTATACATGCATGAACTCTCAAAAACATCTGCAGCATTCAATCTATATATAATCGTGACGTTATACAAAAAAATGGTTATCTACAAATTTAGAAAAACTCTCGAAAACATCTGTAGTACATACATGCATATATACATAACATTCAATCTATATATAAATCGTGGGGTCATCCAAAAAAATGG
>QKWP01002036.1:0-32239 GCA_003550325.1 Gigaspora rosea | reverse complement strand
TACAATATCAAGTAATATAAATAATTAGTAAGTTCCATATCTACTAATGATAGAATTAATAAGTTACCGCAGAATTAAATAAATTGTTGGTATCAAAAGTCATTAAATACTTATCGATTCATCAATGGCAGTTTTTTCTATCGCCATAGAATTTTGAAATCAGTTGTAACAATGGTATTAAAAATAAAGTTGACCAGCTTTAAAAAAACCTGAACAAACTGAGGCAGTGAAAAAAACATAATTAAAAAAATGATCTATATACTGTTATAATTTATTCAAAAATAATTTTACATTTTGGGTTCATTAAAAATAAATCAACTTTATAATAAATTGTAAAGGCTTCAATATTATATTTTTGAGTTTCGGATTATAGGTTTGGGTTTCGGATTATAGTTTCGGGGTTTCGGGTTTCGGAGTTTCGATTTTTTTAAAAACATCCGAAACTAGTTTCGGATTAGGACCCTTCCGAAACTAGTTTCGGTTAGGTTTCGTTTCGACGCCATGTTTGGGGTCAGGTCATGGCCAGTCATGCCCAGTTAATGACCGTGACTGATATTAGCCGGTCTGAGCGGTCTGACCAGCGGAAAAATCATGACCAATGCCAAATTCTTAATATTCTGGCTAATAAATAAATAATTATTGCTTAAAATTCATATCGATGTATCTGTATCATCTGATAAATAGAGAAATCATCTGATAAATAGAGAAATCAACCGAGGTTAAATCGCTACTCAAAATTTTCAGATCGCGTGACTTTGCATGATTAATAAATACCAGTACGATCACATGGAATGTGCAATGTGAGGATGTATCGTTCAACTTTTTTGATGTCCGCTATGCTAATTTTTTTTTTTTGGTATGGTGCAAGAAGCCTATACTCAACAATTACACCGAGCATTTCAATTTTTTAAACAGCTATAACTTTTATCTAAGAGGTTTTAAAATTCTAACTGGTAATTTGTAGAGCTATATCAGCTCTACATGTGTACCAAATATCTTTTCAAAATCGTATCACTATAAAGAGTTGTTACATTTTGAAAATTAAAATTTTATATATAAATTTATAAATTCACATACATTACAAAATGCATCAACTCTTTACCGTGATATAAAAATTTGAAAACATATTTGTCACACATGTAGAGCTGATATAGCTCTACAAAGTTACTGGTTAGATTTTTTAAAACCTCTTGGATAAAAGTTATAGCTGTTTAAAAATTAAAATTTTCTGTGTAACTATTGAGTATAGGCTTCTTGCACTATAGAAGTAATGATTTTTATTTATTCATTTTTGGAAGAAGTTAAGGTTTTTGCATATAACCTCACATGTAGATCATGCTTTAAGATGCAAAGCTAATATTACTTAATAATTATGTTTTTGACTACCGTATAAATTTTTTGATTTTTTTGGCATTACCAGTATGATTACATTTATGTGTAACATGAATATAGTAAGGATTTCACTTATGATTTTCATGATAATTTCATTGTCACTTGTTATTTAAAGTAAGAATGTTTTAAATATTGATCATTAATTATGACATTCTTTAATATCTTAAAACTTTAACAAGTAATTATTACAATCTATTACTATGCTAACATTTTTTTGACTAATGTAATAATGTGATATCATTTTTGATTGATATTTATATAATATAGTATGATAATATGAGATAACATCACATTGGTACAGTGATAATTTTTTTGATCAGAAAATGCCGCAAAGTGGCATTTTCCGAATAATCAAAAAAATTATTATTGTATCAATGTAATATATCACAGAATTATCATGCTATATTGGTTTCTTGATAAAAGCCACAATTAAAATGTATTTTCTGTTGAATAAGTTTGTAACAGAATTTTTTATAGTAATTTATAATAGAAATTATGATAACTTTAATACAAACTAATTTATCTTTTTGCTATTACCAAATAAACTACAATGGCAATTCCAGAATAACAATGCACATGTTACTAGAATAACAAGGTTAGTGATAAGGGCTGTGTCATTAATCACCTTATTATTTTTTATCAGAGGCCTACCCCCTACCTCTTCTTTAATATATATATAGTAAGGTTCTTATATAGTGAATTGACCTGTCTAAAAAATCTTCACCCGGGTCACCCGATGGGTGGACAATGTGCCACCTGGGTGGAAACGGGTCAGTCCAAAAAAGGCACCACCTGGGTCACCCGACAGGTGCCCTGTAATCTACTAAATGATTCAACTACCAAAATGTTCATCTCAATGAGATGATTCTAACAAGCCCAAAATCATCTAAATCCAATTACAGGATCCTAAGATTATTCAACTTTTGTGTAATTTTAATAGTAATTTTTAAAATTACTAAATAAATTTTTTTAATATTAATAACTTTTAATCCACCAGTCCATTTTGAATTATTTAGCTACCAAAATGTTCATCTTAGTAAGACAATTCTAATGAGCCCAAAATCGTTAAATTCTAATCACAGGTTCCCAATATTAACAAAAATTTGTATCATATATAATTATACACATCACTCTAGTTATATCGACACTCTCCAGCAAAAGAAAAATTGTCGATATATGTTTAATAAGCATCTCTATTTATACTGACATTATATGGATATTGTGTAGATATATCAGCTTAGGCAGAGATAAATTTTTTTGTTTTCACCAAGCTTATGCTAAGAATAATAAACTTAGCAAAATAAATTTATTTTAGTACAAAATGAATTTGTTTTATGTTTAGCATAAAATGAATTCATTTTGTTCAGATTAAGGATTACAAAAGATAGCATCAAAGTTCCATCAAAGCCATTTTCAGGACCGTTAAAAACGTAGACCTCCTCGGGGTGTTTGCCATTCTTCTTTGGTCCTCGCTTTTTACCTGTCATTAAAAGTACACACAAGATTACGTTGTATGCAACGTTTACAAGCTGTTTCTCCAGAACATTTTGCGTGTTTTTGTCGGCAATTTATACATGCTTTAGTCGCATAAGGTCCTCTTGGCTGGTGTTGCTCTTGATGTAGGAAGGACATAACTGATCAAAGATACAGTTTAATAAGTGTTACTATACACGCGGTCGTTAATGACAACTGAAAAAACTTTGTCGTTCAATCAAAAGGTATATATAAAAAAAGAGTTTTATATTTCAATGCGTAAAATTTTATGAAATTATTTGATAGAAAAAAACGAGAGAGAATTCAAAAAGCACCGATATTTATACTTGATGAAATAAAATGAACGAACTTGTATGCATAAGACGAAAGATTCAAATTTCATTTTTTTATATGTATTACAGTATAATATAGTACTTAGTTGATTATATGTATAGATATGTTTGTACTTTTGGTTCAACTAAATTTAATTACTTATTTTGTCTGCATTTCAATCAATCTTACGTATAGTTATGTCTGTACTTTTGGGTTCAATAAATTTAATTAATCCCTTATTTTTCTCTATTTTGTCTCCATGTCAATTAATCTTATGTATAGATATGTCTGTACTGTTGGGTTCAACTAAATTTAATTACTTACTTATTTTTCCCTATTTTGTCTGCATGTCAATTAATATTACGTATAGATATGTTTGTACTTTTGGATTCAACGTATAGTTATGTTTGTGGCATACATTATATTCAATTTAGTTGAAAGTTAAATCATCGATCAATCAACTAACTACAATCCGAGATAAGTAGAAAGCTACAATTTTATTCTAAAATACATCTCTTGTCTAACAACTACTAATTTCATTTATAATTGATGCGTAATAATTTAAAGTTTGGAACTGTTCTATTTTTCAGATGTTAAAACCAATTATAACCTGTCAAGCTCTAAAAAAACCTAAAGTGTCATCTATGCTCGTAGTTTCTCTCATTAAGCATATAAACAAGTATACTTAATTCGAAATTACGGGTGTAGGCTAGAAAAATAAATATTTCGAGAATGGTATTGCAGTATAATAAATAGTTATTTGGGGAGTCCGATCATAGTAGAATGCCGGATAAAATAATTTTTATTAGTCATTTTAATCGAAATTATTAGTAATTGTAATTGTAGTCGACATAGTCTTATGCGACTATAGGTCAAGTGATTTAAATCAAAACTTAATGGCAAACGAAGTGACTATCTAAAAAAGCAAGTTGGTATAATTAAATATTATTTGGGTCTCTATCGATATAAAAACCATGACCTCCATTCACACTTTAAGTTGTATATGCACCATAAACTATGAAAATTATGCCTAAATTCTGATGTTTTGATAAAGTCTTTTGCATGTGACTATCATTCATTTTTATGTACAGTTTTATGGCATTCATTTATGAAACTTTAGGTGCAATACCATATAAAAACTAAAAGGTTTTTTTTTATAAATTTTAATAGTTTGTTCTAAAAACAATTAAGTTAAAAAATAAAAAAAAACTTTATCAGACTAGAGAGATCGCTAGGGTTGATTTGAAGTTAAAGGTTAGGGCAAATTTATATATAAAATTTGCTTTCTTGTCATTTTTGTTAATGAATCAAGACAGTTTAGATGGACTTTTTTTTGTAATTTTTACGCTACCCAAGAAAACTTTGAAAAATTCGGCGTAAATAACATGATATTTTTAAAAGTTTATCCAATCACGATGATAATGATAACGACAATGAGAATTTATATAATTTCATTATTGTAACAAATTTTATCTTTGCTATAATATGATATCATTAATAATAATTATTAAAACATAAAAAATTTTACTTTTTAACTACTCGCCAAAATCAAAATTTAAAACTTGCGATATTTGTAAACTATTCAAATATTATAAATTAATTTTAAATAAATATTATAGCGACGAGCACAAGTAGTATGACAAATTCGAGGGAATAAAACAATCAGTAAGTCATGGAATGATCAAAATAAATACATCGTTATAAAATCTTAAATTCTTGCTTTTTCTTTCAAATATGCAATAATTCTTAATATTATAAAATGTTAAATTTGCATTATAACTAAACCATTTTGAGTGTAAGTTCTAATATGATTTTATTTAAACTAGTTTTCGAATATGTACAAGAGAACAAAAAATAAAATATGTATATTTCGAGTGATAGTGATTTACTATGATTTAAAATAGATTACTTAATAAATATTTTGAATTAAACTCTAGTGGACTGTATAATTAAAACAAAATGACTTTATTTATTATACTTATAAATTTCATTTTTATTCACATCCAGTTAGTTAATACAGAAAACTATAATCATAAAAGCATCTTATTCACAATATTTGTCTTTAGAACTATCTTTTGCTATATATTTTTAAATAAGAACTAATTTAACTGATGACTTATTCGTAAAATCATTTAACCTATAAATAAATAATGAGAAATATATTAATTACTTGAAAATTTTGGCATATCGATAACTTTAGTTGTTATCAAAAAATAAATTGTCATATAAAAAGAAATTATTACTAATATATGTATTATCTATGTTATATTTATTATCAGAATATGTTTGATAAGAAACGGGACTAATTTCTTGAGGAATATAATAAATGGTTTGATCTTCATAAAAATTGGAATAATGAATATACTCAAAAGTATCAGTTTGTCGTTGTAGATATTCCGAGGGAAATGATAGAGTCGATGTATATTCCTGTTCGGGATTAGAAGTCCCATCAAAGTCATTTTCAGGACCGTTAAAAACATAGACCTGCTCGAGGTGTTTGCCATTCTTCTTGGGTCCTCGCTTTTTACCCGAATCATTAAAAGTACATACAAGATTATGTTGTGTACAACGTTTACAAGTTGCTTCTCCAGAACATATGGCGTGTTTTTGTTGGCAATTTGTACATGCTTTAGTCGTATAAGGTCCCCGCTGTTGCCGTCTTCGTTGGTGTCGCTCTTGAAGTAGAAAAGACATAATTGATCAAGGATACAGTAATTAATAAATATTATTATGAACGCAGTCGTTAATGGCAGACAATAGAAAAAGTTTTGTCACTTCAATCAAAAGGTATGAATAAAAATATATATATGATATTTCAATGCGTAAAATTTTATGAAATTATTTGATAGAAAAAACGTGAGAGAACTCAAAAGGCACTGATATTTATACATGTTAAAAAATAAACGAACTTATAAGCATACAATTTTCATTTACCGTATTTTATTTTTTTTATTACTGTAAGAATTCATTAGTAAACTTTTGTGAATCATAAGATTTTGTATAACATAGTACTTAAGCACGAATCGACGATCTTTTTTTTTTTGAATAGTGTAATTTATGCACCTCTTTTTTTGAATAGTACTTATGCACCATTCTTTTTTTTGAATAGTACTTATGCACCATTCTTTTTTGAATAGTACTTATGCACCATTCTTTTTTTTGAATAGGACCATTCTTTTTTTTGAATAGGACCATTCTTCTTTTGAATAGTACTTATGCAACTTTCTTTTTTTGAATAGGACCATTCTTTTTTTGAATAGGACCATTCTTTTTATGAATAGGACCATTCTTTTATGAATAGGACAATTCTTTTTTTGAATAGTACTTATGCACCATTCTTTTTTTGAATAGTACTTATGCACCATTCTTTTTTTGAATAGTACTTATGCACCATTCTTTTTTTGAATAGTACTTATGCACCATTCTTTTTTTGAATAGTACTTAGGCCACGCAAAGTTAATTTTTCGTTTTGCATAACCCGCCGACCCAATTTTTCCAAAAAAAAAAAATTGTTTTTTAAATTCCTATTGTGCCAATTATTCCATTTTTGCCATTTAATTTTTTTCTCCGGTGCCACCCGATGATGACCCTTATTTTCCGGAATTACTCGATAGGTCCGATAAAAAAAAAAAATTTCTGATTCCATGTTATGCAAACCGAAGAATTAACTTTGCATGACCTTAGATGTGAACATGAATTAATTTAGGCCACGCAAAGTTTTTTTATTTTTTTAAAAAAAAATAAAAAATAAAAAATCCGACCCGCCGACGGAATTTTGAAACGCCAGGTTATGCAAAACGAAAAATTAACTTTGCGTGGTCTTGTGCACCATTCTTTTTTTTGAATAATGTTTATGCACCATTCTTTTACTTATGCACGAATTGACGATCATTCGCAGATCCTTGTTTCTTCTTTGATCCAAGTATCATATGTGATTATTGGAGTTTTCTTCAACTAATGCAATTTGTAGTCGAACGTACTTATGTGATTATTATTGGAATTTTCTTCAACTAATGCAATTTGTAGATCTTGTGCATTCGGAACCAGGGAGAATGATATATTCTAAAGCCATGTACCCACGTAACATTTTTGCGTAAATCAACCAAACGGAATCACGAAATTTTGTTTACACGGATCAGCACGAAGAAGGCAAATAACAAAAAAATAATGCAAGTTCATAAAAACGGTAGTCTAAACTTGTCTTGAGCCATTAATAAAAAATGCCGGATTCACAAAAGTCACAAAATTTGCATAGTTCCGCCACAAAATTTCACAAAATTCAAACAAATTTTTTTTAAATAGATATACTGTATGCTCATGAATAGATATTTATTGCGGATTAGAAAATGATAATATTAATGAAAATGAATTGGATGTATATTGGAACAATCTAGCAACTCATTTACCTATTCTTTCTTAATTATATTTGGTTTACCCGTATCAAGCTGTGCTGTTGATCCTTATATAGTGCCATTTTAGATAATGACCATCAAAATTTATCTAAAGAATAACTCAAACAATTATCTATGATGTATTTCAACCGAGAGTGAGAAATCTTAGACCTTTTTTTTTATATTTTGTATAATAATTTTTTTAAATTTTTTTTTATAGAATTTTTTATAGTGTAAATAAAAAATATTTAAATTTCAAATTAACCCACAAAATCGCACAAAATTGCTTCCAATTGATCCACAACAAATCACAAAATTTACTTTATGCCGCCACAAAATTGCATAAGATCGCTTCAAATTGACCCACAAAAAAATCACAAAATTTACCTTATCCCACCACAAAATTTATGTTATTCCGCCACAAAAAATCATCGTCCCTGATTAGAACGTACTTATGGATTATTGATTCTTTCATATTTAATTTATGTTGATCTAGTAAAGTAGGTGAGTTCAGTCGAAATATTAGTTTCAATTTTAAAATAATTTCATTAATTGGTCAACTAATGCAATTTGTAGATCCTGTGCATTCGAAAGTGATAACTAAGAGTTGTGATATATATTATTTGAATGTAATACAAAAACAATAAAAAATGTTACATATAATGCTTAATGGATTGCGAGTACTAATACTTATGTAGAAAAAATGGGTTGAGCGTGCATTTTACCCAATCCCATTAATGGAATATCACGCTAATACGTAGAAAATGCAACATTTAATAATATGAAAATACAAAGATTTAAAAGATGTATGGTTATTTGTAAACAATAATACAAAAGCCCATAATGGTTTTCATCTAATTTATGTCGGACTTTGGCTAAATCCCGGGTTTCAGTAATTTTTTGTCATCAGGGTATATTAGTCAGTCAAAATTTCGTTATAATCGAATGATTTAGTATGTCAGAATGGAAACTAAAATAAACAAGCAGCAATGATTATGATGTCAAATAAATTCAAACGATTATAGTAATTTATAATTTTAAATTTCTAAATTTAATGTAATGGATTAAAGTATTAAAATATTAGAAATATTAGCAAATAAATTTATAATTTATAATTTTAATGTTACGACATATCAGCCGTCCCAATAATGAATTGCTCAAAGAGGTGGATCGACTTAACTTTACAACAAAATTTGGATTGATGAATGTTTGTATTGCAAACCCGGAAAAAGAAATGAGATGATTTATTTTGATTTATTTCACAAAAAGAGTATTTGAATAATCGATTAACCAACATAACCAACACAATACAGTTACAGAAAAAATCGGTTACCCAAATTCTGAATTAGTCAAAACTTTATCTAAAATACCATCCTTATTTATTAGTCAAAAACTTTATCTAAAATATCATCCTTTATTTATTAGCCAACAACTTTATTTAAAATACCATTCCTTGTTTAATAACTACTAATTTCAATTATAAATGATATAATACATTAAAGTTTGTAATGGTTTTATTTTCATATGTTAAGCCGATTATAACCAGTTTAACATTAACCATTCCAAGCTCAAATAATAATAATAAAAAAAAAAAAATTCAGACAAACTATCACATACCTAAATTGTTATCTATGCTCGTATTTTCTCTCATTAAACATTTGAACAAGTGTTAGAGACTGGTATTAAATTCTTTATGTTATAGAAAACATGCGGTTTTAAAATAATTTATCTAATATTTACAAACGGATGCCCATCTTGACAAAATAGAAAATAAACTCTTAAATAGAAAGCTAAAATAATTTTTATTAGTCAAAGATCAAAATTAAATAACTATAGTCGATTTTTGCCGACTTAATTGACATAGTATTATGCGACTATAGGTCAGGTGGATTAAATCAAAAATTTATGGCAAACGAGATAACCAGCTAAAAAAAAGTCAATTTACGTAATTTAATGATCAAAATTCCATCCAACGAAACTCAAAGAAAATTTTCTGTGCATTATTAAGGTCTCTATCGATATAAAAACCATGACTTCTGTCCGCATTTTAGATTGGGTATGCATTATAAGCTATGAAACTTTTTGCTAAATTCCGATGCTTTTGACAAAGTCTTTTGCATGTGACTATCCATCATTTTATGCTCTGTTTTAATTATGAAATTATTTCGATACAATATCACATTATATAAACTAGGGGGTTTAATTTTAATAGTTTGCTCTAAAACAATAAAGTCAAAACTGAAATAAAAAAAAGTTTATCATACTAGAGAGATCACTAGGTTAGTTTGAAATTAAAGGTCAGGGTAATTTTATATATAAATTGCTTTATTGTTATTTTTGTTAATGAATCAAGACAGTTTAGATGGTCTTTTTTTGTAATTTTTACATACTCAAGAAAGTTTAAAAAATTCTGCGTAAATCACATGAATTTGTTAAATTTATTCAACTAAGATAATGATAACGACAATGATAATTTTATATAATTTCTTTATCGTAAAGAATTTTATCTTTGCTATAATATGATATCATTAATAATAATTATTAAAAACATAAACGTTGAAAAAAATTTTCTTTTTAGCTTAATTAAATTATGATATTTGTAAATAAATTATTCAAATTAATTTAAATGAAATATTAAAGCAATGAGCACAAGCAGTATGACAAATTTGAAGGAATAAAAAATTCAGTTAATGATATTACTGGAATGATCAAAATAAATACATCGTTATAATATTCTTAAATTCTTACTTTTTTTTCGAATATGTAATAATTCTTAATAGACAATTACTATTTGTACACGGGGTGTTTGAACACGGGGGTCCATAAAACCAGCCAATATCCCAAAATTTCGATTATGAAATCTCTTTTTGGCTTTTAACAAAAAAAATTTCTTGCGGAATTTTGGTATAAACTATATCTCACCCCAATCCCAAATTCACCCTTACCCTAACCATAAGAAAGGGCTTAATTTTTCGTTCGTAGAAATTGTTTTGATTGGCATGTTACACAAATTTGCAATCACAGAATTAATAAAATTAATACCCGTGTACCATACACCCCGTGTATCATTAGTAAAAATCTTCTTAATATTATAAAATGTTTATTTGCATTATAAATAAATAATTCAATACCCATTGTTAAGTGTAACTTCTCATAGGATAAGATTTTATTTAAACGAATATACGGTATACAAGAGAACAAAATGCGTATATTTTGAGTTATATTTTTTAAATAATACATGTGCGATATTCCGTCTCGGACTTACTAATCATATTATGATTTACTAGTTTCAAAATAGATAACGTAGCAAATTTTTTGTTGAATTAAACTTCAGTAGACTGTATAATTAAAACAAAAAGGCTTTCATTATACTTTTAAATTTCATTTTCATTCACGCTAATTAATATAGAAAAACTATAACAATACAGTATAAAAGCATCTTATTCACAACATTTGTTTTTTAGAACTATCTTTTTTTGCTATATATTTTTAAATAAGAACTAATTTAATTGATGCTTATTCGTAAAATCATTTAAATAATGAATAAATAATGAGCAATATAAGAATAACGATTTAGTTGGCTGAAAATTTTGGCATATCAATAACTTAGTTATTATCAAAGAGTAAATTATCATATGAAAAGAAATTATTACTAATAGATGTGTTATCTATAAGACGAATTTTTTGCATAATATATCTAATATTGATACATGTTTTGATAAAAACAAAGGGTTGACTACTTGAAAAGCGTGAATGCCATGTGCTTTATAAGAGTCAGAATAAAGAGTAAACCTGTCAATATTATCTGGTTATTGTGAATACCCATATGGTGATGAGAGTATCGATTCGTGGCCCAATGCATTGGAATTACAGAGGATAGTGTAGATGTTCTATCAAAGTTATTTTCAGAACCGTTATGAACATAACCTTTTCCGTGATTCTGTCATTCGTCTTCTGCCCACGTTTTTTTATTTAAATCAATAAAAGCACACTCAGATAACGTAAAGAATTTTGTGTGTTGGCAATTTGCACATGTCCTGGTCACGTAAAAACCTCGTCGTTTTCATGCTATTGACGTGGAAAAGATATGATTTATTATTATAGACACGATCATTGACGACAACCGAAAGGGCTTTGTTGTTTAATCAAAAGATACCAATAAAAAAGGGTTAATATTACGAAATGATTTAACATAAAAGAGTAAGAACTCGAAAAGGTACTATAGCAACTAACAAAAACTTTAAAATGGTGACCATGCACGAAGGGTCAAATAATGATAACAGACATTGGCTATTATTTGATTACAAGATCAATATATAAATTAATAGTAAATTAATACTATAGATGTTTTTCTTTCGGTTTTTATTAGGCGCTTTATATGTATTTTTTTTTCATTGGTATAAAAATAATCATGTGTGTATTTACATCATCATCTTCACAAAAGGCAATAAAAATGTTAGTGTAAGGTTAGTGTTAGGGTTATGTGCTATTAAACAAATATCATTATTGCATGATTTCATGTGATGTGATGATCACTGGGTTCATTATTCTTCAAGCGTCCAAAATGATATTTACTACTGTATATATTAAACATGGTATAGCATATATAATACAATAGTATTGAATTTTATATGTAATCTTTACAAAAAACCAAAATTTTTACAAAAGATATTTCGATTATCACCTAATAGAATTCGATGGAAATTTTTTTTATTTTAATTCTATAAATCCATAGGATTAAAATTTTATCAAATTGCATTGAGTGGTTGTCGATATATCTTCGTTTAAACTTTTTGAAAAAAAATTTTGTTGCATCTTCTATATAATGGACGTTCTAAATTTGTCGATCCCAATTTAGTCGGCCGAGTTGATAAAACGAAGATAACAACCTAATTGAATTTAATAAAAAGATTTTATTTTAATTCTACAAATCCACCGAATTAAAGTAAGATTTTCACCAGATTCTATCAAATAATTT
The DNA here is from genome assembly GCA_003550325.1 of Gigaspora rosea. Classification (NCBI taxonomy): domain Eukaryota; kingdom Fungi; phylum Glomeromycota; class Glomeromycetes; order Diversisporales; family Gigasporaceae; genus Gigaspora; species Gigaspora rosea. The sequence continues at coordinate 19,672 of QKWP01002036.1, read as the reverse complement.
CCGAGATATCTTCGTTTAAAGTAAACTTTGGTTTTTTTGTAGATTGATGAATAATTGGATTGGTCAAGATGTACACAAACTGGTGTACACAAAAACCGATGTACACAAACTGACTGATGTACACACAACTCACAGACTGACAAACTGATGTACAAAAAAAATAACGGGGGACAACACTCCATCTTTGGTTAATCGGAAGTTGCACCTGATTCATACATGTAATGGATTATCCAGATACTTGACATATGCAGGTAGATTGTCAGATGATCGGTTTGCCGCTTTTTTTATAAATATATAATCAGATCTACAATTAAAGGAAATGTTTTCGCCTATTGCTGTTGCTATTTCAGCTCCTTTTAAATTTTATTAGTCTTTCACGAATTTCTTGCAGGATTTTTATCAACAATAATCACAAAGACTATAATAAAATATCGTGGCGAAAGAATTCTTAATTACATCAATGCGATCATAGACATGATTAAGGCGATATGACGTGTATTATAAGTGTCCGAAGCCTATAGACGGTTACGGCTCAATTCTCTGAATGTTATTTTTTAATTACAGTATACATTATTTGGAATAAATCTCATGCCTATCTTCAATCGATGTTACTAGAATATTGGTTATGCCGCACCTTTTTTTGAACAAAAATTTACTGATGTTATTGATTAGAGGCATATTATTCTATTTATTCTATTGGTTATTACCAGGATGGATCTTATTTTCTTGACACCCATTTTACCCACAGCTCATTTACCGACATCCATAAGGTTAATGTTAACATTCTATGAGTTGTAGATATATATTAATATAATAGTAAATTGTCACCCGAGTAATGTCGGTTAAATGGCTTTTAAGTAAAATGGGTGTCGGCAAAAATGAGGCGTTTCCGTCATGCCGTACCTCTCTCCGAACCAAATCTTATCGACATTATTATAGCTGCTTTCATAAATTCTGGGGCAACAAAACTTTCGATGACCGATCCAGTGTTGGCAATTTTTATCGCCAAACCAAGTTTTGGCCGGCCAAAAAAAAACAGCCAATTCTGTCAATTTTATATGTTTTTTGTCGGCCAATGGCCAAAACGGCCAAAAAATTAGATAAGATTGCCACCATTGAAATCGATAAGTTACCGAATTTAAATCAGTAATTACCGAAATTAAACTTTATTGGTTAGTTCATCGGCAATTTTTAGTTAACATAAAAGTTATAAAAACGACGTCTATTAGTTCCCGACTAAATCATAAACTAGTGATAAGCATATTTTATAAATTTCGGAATTTTACTCTACTAATGGGAAAATTATACGCATCATCACATTCTAAAAAAAAAGATGTTTATATTCAGCAATATTAACGGCCAGATATTAACGAATTTAGTCCACAATGTATGCTAGTAAGTTTAATGATTTAGATTATGCTTCATTTGTTCGAAGGAAAAGCAAAAATTAATATTGGATAATTTGTAGTATAAATTAAAACCTGATTATAATCGATTAAATTCAATAATTTCATCACCACTGCCGATGAATATTTCTATCGATTACAATCGATTATAATTGATAAATAGAAACTAATCATATTATTTAAAAAATTCAACCTTGATTAAAATCCAATAATTTGATTTATTGTGGTTTGCAAAATTTTGTATTCCTTGTAGATCATCAAAAAAAAAAACTTTTTGGATTTAAAAACAGCTTAAGTTGCAACGAAATTTTAAATTCACTCAAAATCATTAAAGAATTTCGAACTAAAAGTTAATTTTGAATCTACTTAGTGCATATTTAATTTTAAAAAGGTAGAAATATTTGAATTTCAATTTAGCTATATATAACAAAGCTATTTATTATCCAATTCAGGAAATTGTTTAGGCTCTAAAGAAAATATTTTAGCTCATATAAAATTAAAGTCTCAATCTGGAAGGCTAGTTGAAATTAAATTAGAGGTTAGAACCTGTTATAAAAATTCGAGTTTATCGCATCAAAATTCGAATTTTATCCAATTAATTTTGATAAATTCTAGAATATCCCAAAATTTATGTGATAAATTTGAATTTTAAAGAGGTTCCGTTCCAACCACTAATCTGAATTTGATGAAGAAGTTATTAGTTACAATTTGGATTTGCAACAACTGCATTGAAAATGTTTCTTTGCCTTGCACAAGTGTTTAATTCTTTAATAATGAAACTTAACAGTATTGCTCAGAAATCTTATAATAAATTAAAGAAAAAATAAAAAATAAAACTATATATATTAAATTTGCTTTTTAACTTAAATTATATACCATATCCCAGAGTTTTGAAAATCAGCAAGTTTTAAAACACACTGATGTATACTACAAAGTGTATCATATATTCTGTCGCCAGGACATACTGGCAAATTACTCAACTTTAGTAAGTCGTAATGCAGATTTGTCAATATTCCATAATTTCCTAAACTGAATATTTTGACAAATAATATCCTTTTCTAATAGTTACATTTAATGATTCTTGAAAAGCTTTATTACTGAAATCATAATCTTCTTACGCAATAAAATAAAGGTTTTGCGACGTTGATTAACAGATTTGGCATTGAGAAATTTAGTAAGCTTTTCAAGTACATTGAGAGATAAAATGAAGATTCTTGTAACTCGGTCATTTTTTCATATAAAACGATTTGATGAATAAGGATTTCAATCTTGGTTTTTTTTTTTTAATCAAATTATATTTTTATTGATTAAATTTTACTGCGCTTTTCAAATTCTGTGCCCTTTGATTTTCATACATCACACCGGAAATCATAAATCTTTTGGTTAGAAATAATTTTTAGCCGATCAATGTACTGGCGTTTTTTCTAGATTTCTGATTTTCGGTGTGATGTATGAAAATCACATGACACAGTAATTTGAAAAGCGCAATAATTCTAAATCCACCTTTTTTAAGTGGAATTCTCTAACTAACCGAGCCAGTTTTGAGTTTTAGCAATAAATTTATTGCGACATTCGAATAAACTTACATGTTAGAAAAAGATTTTTATAGTAATAATGCAAATTATATATGAACATAAGTAATATAATTGTATCTTTTATATCAATATATCTATATCTTAAAGTACAAAATAAACTATATATACCTAGTGCATTAAATTTGGTTCATATAACGCTACATTATCTAGTAAAAATATAATGTTATTTAGCATAAATAATTATTTTTATGATGCCTATACTATTTATAGCTAAACTCAAGATTATCTTGTTTATTGAAATTGCCATTTTTAATAGATATCGAACCTTTCTTGAATGTTTTCGGTAGTTCGATCCAAGATTCTTGTTTATTATAATTATTGCCTTTGGCAAATTTCGAATCTTGCTCAAATGTTTCCTCTTCCTCTTCCTCTTCCTCTTCATTCTTTTTTGATAGGCCGTTTGTTTCCTTTGAATAATATTTTAGAAATAAAGCTTTCATTGTTGTAGTTTTATTTTATCATATAATACAATATAGTATTTAGTTAATTAAATAAACTAGCTAGGATAGAAGAATAGCGTAAGAAGCAACGTGGAGTATTTTTGCTTTGATCTTACGCTACACCTAATTTTGAAATTTAATTTGACCAGATAAACCATATACGTATAGATGCCGGTGAAATTACTCTTCTTAATGACAAATTATTGTCGAAATTGTTAAAATTATTTGAAGTTAAAATTGGTGAAATTGGTGAAATTAATTTTTTACTATCAAAAATTAATTTAATTTATATAAAATATTAATTAAATCAAATTTAAACCAAGTAAAATAGTTGTTTTATAATTAATTTATAAAAATATTAAAATTTTTGTTGTGAAATTAAATGAATTTCACTTACATATTTATAATGTTTAAATACAGATAACGTGCAGTAAAAAAAATAATGAAATTCCTAAATTTGTATACTCATTTTTACACAAAAATTAGTACTCATAAGGGTTTCTTAATTCGGAAAGATTTACCCAACGCAAGTAAATTTCCAGTAATTTGATATAAAATTCCTTATTTAGGGGTCGTCTAAAACGGAGTAGAAAACTGGGGTAAAATCGCCCAAAAAAAAATTCGATCACGTGATATAGACGATCACAATTTGTGTAATGACAAATTAATAACGGTTAATTATTTAAATAACTGCCGTAAATGGCGGATACAAGACCCGGGTCGGGTTTAATTAATTAGAGTCGGGTCGGGTTTGACATGAGGCGGGTCAGACCCGGGTCGGGGTTATAGATGCCTGGCGAAACTAATTTTGCCTTGACGAAATGACGAAACCATAAGTTTCGTCAAGTTTCGTCAATGACGAAACTTATGGTTTCGTCAGGTTTCGTCATTTCGTCAGGCATCACTAGTCGGGGTTTGACCCAAGTGGGTCTGACCCGGGTTAGGCCCAAACCCGACCCAATCCGACCTATTAAGACCTCTACTATTATCTGACTGGGCCGGGTCTAGGCACAGCATCCGATCATATAACTTTAAATGGGATCTTTGCTAGGAAAATGACCCTCCAGAAAAAAAAGAAAGAAAAATAGAAAAAAAAGAAGAAATAATTAGTTGAGAATATTGCGAAATGTATAAGAGTGAATATGGGTTGGTTGCTTTAAAAGTTAACACAAGGCATTTATATACTATCACAATTATTGAAGATAGTTAATTCTAATATATGTTATTTGAGTACAGAATTAAAGAGATTATCAAATAACGTTAAATGCTTTAAGAAATAAATAAAGGAATGACAATGTACTATTAAAGATGATAAAAATATTAATGTTAAAGCAATACTTATGATTTAATTTTCATGCTATTGGTATATATAAAGTATCTCATGAAAATAATATTTACTAAAGCATATATGTACGTACAGTACTATAAAATATAAAATATACACATCCTAAGTATTTAAGATTCTGTCATACTGCATATTCGATTTATTAGTACGTACGGATTGGTTAATTAGAGTGCCGATCATCACGTGATATGTGACTGAAAATCGATTTGCGCCACAAATCTGGCACACATTTCCGACATGCTGCCCAAATCAAGAACTTGAGTTAGTAATCTCAAAATGAAGCAATTTCATCTGGAACTGGTAAAATGAATAAAAATGATATTTCTGAGCCAAGTATGATTAATAATAGTGCAACAGTATTGCGAAAAAAGCTGCTGCACAAAGGTTATTTTCTTTTTTTTTGGTAAATTTTTTTTTTAAAAAAATTTTTTTTATTAAAAATCCAATATAATGTTTATTTAAAACCTGTTCCAGCTAATACTGGTAATATGAAAATCAAAATCCTCAAATAAAGATTTTATTGGGAAATTTCTTGCAGAAAACCATTTAATAATTGCACTTTTCATTTTTAACTGCCTTCAATTGAAAAAAATGGTAGTAATAATAGAATTAAAGCACTAATAATATAATTGATTACTTTGCTTTTCATTGCTTATACAAATTTAAGTACTTTGTTCTGGCTTATACAATTTTATTGTCATTAAAGCTGTATTATTTGTATTATTGGTTCAAAAATTGGATATTCAATATTCAGCTGGCAAGACCAACACATCACGAGATTACCTGATAGACTAATCCCGGATCAGTCTGAAAATCAAAAACAAATAATCTGACAATTTTTCCAAGGCCAAACATATGGACAGATTTGATTCCAAATCGATTATATTACATTATGTGATAATTTGGGTTAGAAACATTATGGCATTAATACTATAAATATAGGGAATCCCTATTTCCACCATGGTAATTTGCTATTTCCACCATGGTAGATCATATAATTCCAAATAGTTCTGATATATATTTACTATCGAGCCATAATGCTAGAGCCTTGGCTTTTAAGAGCCAAACTAAGTTGTAATAGAGTGTCGATTTCAGGAATTATTCATTGTTCCCAAATCTGAAATCGCATAAGTCTGAACACTCTAACCGGTAATAGCTCTCGTACTCAACTTTATTAGGTAACATATGCATATACAATGTACGTATTAGTATACATGGTTACTACGGGTCTAAATTAAAACTAAGGACTAATTACTTAAGAACATACGTATTTGGTAAATTTTAACGGTTGCACTCTAATTTTTTTTTAGAATACGAAATTGTGAACTATTGATTTTTACACCAAAGAAATTTTATTTCTTATTCAAAACCAAAAAAGCTAAGTACAATTCAATAAACAAAAATATAAGTGAAACATATTTAAAAAAAATTAATTTGTTTTGTTGTCTTGCGTACTAACTACTCTCCTCATCACTTTTTGCATTAAGGCATGTCCTACTATTATGCCCAGCTTCACGACATATGCCACATTTCTTGTGTTTTCTGGACAAAATCAATTCAAAGGTGGATAGATTTCTTTTAGTGGATGGTTGAGTACGGTTTTTTGCTCCAACTGGGCGTTCTCTTGTGGGTAGTACCTGTGGATCTTGTATGGCCGTGGTTGATTCTTGAAATACGCTGGTCATATTATCAAGGACTGAACTTTTTTGGTTAAGTGATAAAACATTGAATTGCTGACTGTATTCTTCCCATTTTTGTTGCAAAGGGTCTTCAGTTTCGGGCGGTATTTGCTGAGGTAATTGGCGCTGCTGGATCCACCAATGATGATGGAAGTCATCAAGTTGTAAGCATTGGTTGTCTTCGAGAAGCTCCTGAATTTTGTGAGAGCAAGGTAGGCCCATAGACGATTTAAACGCGCCGCTACAAGTTGTAGTAGATTTTCTGTTGCATTAGATACTATTAAAAATTGCTCATAAACATTTTTTAGCGCGAATGCAGACACCTTGGCGATGACTTGTGCGTAGAATGGTTTATTTTGGGCTTGGGGAATTCGAATTGTTTCCTGGGCGATCATAGTTTTTATTTCTTTATGTTGATTCTCCAATGCTAGAGAGATCTTCTCATGGACAACATAAAGATCACCTACTGACACTTGGAGATATTTTTTTAGCATCGAATGGGCTCTCTCTACACGCAATGTTGTCGCATTACCTAAAAAAAATAAAAAAATAAAAAGGAAATCTGGAAGAATGGCGAAAAAAGATTTTGATGAAAGAAAAAGAAGAAAAATGAAAAAAAGAATACCTAAATGTAAGTAACGGTCTACCCAACAGCTTACAAAGTATTTTTTAAAGGGTAACCATGTATCCTGCAAATATGTAACAATTGATGTCTTTTCTTCATATTTTCTTACTAATTTTTCCCAGTTATTATCAAAATCAACCTCTGCTTTGGATTTTATAAGGGTATACCAACTTTCCATAAACATGTTCCAATTATTTTCTGTAGAGAAGTGCTGTCGACAATTAACTAATATATTTTTTCCAATGTGCCAAACGCACAAAAGATTTTGTGATTCAGGAAACACAATTTGTATGGCACGCATCAAGGCTAGTTCACGGTCGGTTACATTAGCTTGAGGTTTTGAAACATCACTAAAGATGCAAGCAACACAGGTGAGAGCCCAATTATAATCCTCTTCCTGCTCCGATTTTAAAAACACAAAACAGGAAGAGAAGGTAGTGTTAAAACTTGTCATACCAACGACATGAAGCAATGGCATCTTAAATTTGTTGGTCTTGTATGTACAGTCCATCAAAAGAACGGAATTATAGGTTTTAGTAAGTATAATGGATTTGGGATGCGCGAAGAAAAGATGTGTTAAATTTCTGTCTTGATCACATCAATAGTCGTATTCAATATTTCCTTCTATAAGTTTGTCAAGAAGAGCTTGGATTAGTGTTCAACCTTGAAGATTGTCGCGACGAATCTTGTCCTGAGCATTATAAATGGTTTTTGAGATGGCTAAGTTGTCTGGATTACCTTGATGAAGGGTGAAGAGTATTTCTCGGGGAGTAATACCTGCTGTAGACATTTTGTGGACTTTTTGGTAATCTTCTTCATTCAACCGGCGACTAGACGGATGACCTGAGAGATCTCCAGATAGTACATGGTTGTGTTTGTTATTGTTTATTTTTAAATGCCACTGACCATCTTTTTTTTTTTACCATAGAGCTCGAAAGGATAATCTATCAATCGTGTGCTTGTAGCTCTTTGGCGGGTTATGTCAGTAAGATTCAACCTATTATTGTAGTGACTACCTCTGTCACACTGCAAATAGACAAATTTATCTTTTTCAGATCTTTTTATGCTCACCGCATAACCATGACTAAATGCATGGGTTTGGACATAATGAATAAGAGCCTCACGGCTTTCGAAGGGACCAGAGGACAAAGACATTTATGTTTTCAAAAATAATAAGAAGTGCGAGTAATGTTTATTTATTATTTTACAAGCTTTATTGACAAATTTTTTAACAATTTTTGTAGTGCGTATTTATTTTTTGAGTTATTGCTAACCCGACAAGATAAGTTTTATTTGAAGTTTCAAACACTCGTTTTATACTTTTATCAAAGAACTGATATTTGCCATCTATTTAATGCAATCATTTAAATGATAATGCATTTTTATTTTATGCCTTTGGGCTTTTTTTTGGATTTATTTCATTAATTTATTATTTAGTCTCACCTATGATTACGATGATTACGATAACAATTTTATAATATCGTATGACATATGAGTGCCTTGTATTAAAAGGGCCCATTTTGCAATTTTTTTGAAAAATGAGTTTTTATTAGATTCATTTAAATTTCGAAATGGTTGACATTTTTCGATTATAAATGAAGGTCGATTTGTATAATAAAAAATGGATGTAATGTAAAAGAAAAATTACACGAGTCTGCCTAAGGACAAGCATATCACGTGATTACCCGATAGTCATCTGTTATATTTAACCAATCAAAATCGTGAAATTTGCTTAATCTCGGATCAGTCCGAAAATCAAAACAAACGATTAAAACTTAATTATCTCAAAATAAGCTATATGACAAAATGGGCCCTTTTAATATGAGGCACCTCATATGATATATGAATATGATCTATGTCGCAGATGATCGTGGAATCGGATGATGGTAAAATTCGGTATCTCAATTGAAAATATAAACCCTACCAAAATCCACATATACTCTTTTATTAACAACTCAATCATAAGAAAAAACGCTTACTATCTTTCACCATCATCCGATTTTACGAAATCTGTTACATTATATGACATAACAGATACTGTAATATAACAAGCATACAAATGAGATGCCAGAATTAGAATGGCATAGTCATGCCACAAAAATTTGTCGGTGACGTGTATCTGAGCCAATCGGTCCAAAACTGACTTAGCATTTCAGTTTCTTTCGATACCAGTTTCCTGACCTGATTTTGGACCAATTGGCTCAAATATCATGTCACCGACAAATTTTGTAGCATGACTATCAATATATTACTATTTTGAGTCGTTTATCGGGTAAATTGTTTATTTTCTAGAATAGTATATCGTTTTTTTTTGGTTGGTGCCCTAGAAATTTTTCATGTCTATTATGCAATAGTTAGTTTAGAACCAAATATTACTAATCAATTCGACTAAATTCATTTTTTTGGTTAATAGCTTGAAATTTTCGTTCTATCGTAGTTGAAACATTGTTTTTTTTTTTTTTGTTCATAGTTTTGTATGCATAATTTTGGAGAAATGCTTTATGTATAAATGCGATTTATTTCCAAAAAAATAAAGCTTTTGAATCAAGTTAGATTGTTTTATACATCTCATCTATAGTTCAAAATTTGTGAAATTTTATTATGAGGCAGAGATTCAATAAATTGGTAGATACATAATAATTACTGCCAACAGTAATATAACATTTGGTAAAAGTTCTTTAATGGATCCAATCTTTAGCATCAACGCTCAACTCAACTCAAGTCTTGAACCCAGATTTCCCATAGCGAACTCGTATAAAAGCTTGTGATCTCAAACTCTAGAATGTTTTTGATATATTAGAATTAGATGAGCTCTTAAATGGTTACCTAGTTTTGAAATCTTCTGAGATTCTTTAACGCGTGAATATGAAAGTAAATAAGTTACTTGAAAGCCTTGCAGTTTTAATTTAAGTTAGGGTATGGGTTAGAGTTAGGGTTAGGAGTAGAGTTAGGGTTAGACAAAAAAATAGAGGTTAGGGTTAGATAGGTGGTTAGGGGTTAAATAGCTAGTTTAGACATAAGTTATGCATCAATAATCAATGTGGGCCGCTCTGGTAAATTGTTGTCACGTGATATAATACAATTGTATATTAAGCAGAAATATTCGGAAAAATAAAATATCACATGATCTGCTATGGTGGAAATAGCAAATTACTATGGTGGAAATAGTAGCTCCCTAAATATATTTAATATATAAAATTGTCACAAATTTATCACACGAAGGATAATTTTTAAGGCTTTTAATAATACAGTATATAATTCAAAAAAATATAATAAATTTATTAATAAAAATAAATAGAATGTATAATTTAAAAAACATGACAAGTCTCTTAGAAAATAAATATTGAATACTATCATTTTCAAAATTGGTCTCATAATATTTTTACAATATTTTTACACAGAGTATTTCACTTTACACCTGTACTTTTAAAAATATTTGTTCTATAATAAATATTTCAAAATTTTTGTTTCTTGATCTTCTATGCAATTCATATATTTAGTACGATAACCTAAAGATTTTAACAAAAGAGGTTTGTAAATATTAAAGCACTAAAAAAAAAAAATAAATAAACAAATAACAGAAAACCTGGTATAAATTTTATTTAAAAGGTAATATTTTTAGTTTCAATACCTTTCACTCATTTCTATCTATTTCTACTTATTTCTACTTATTTCTACTCATTTCAACAAAAACACATTTACAACCCATCTACAAACCACGATTGTGTTTTGATTAGTTTAGAAATTATCTAATCGTAATATTGATTTTTAGTGTAGGACAAATTCGTAATAATCCCAAACCAAATTTATTTGATTGTCGCAAATTTGAAGATCTTATTTACAAATTCGCGATCATCACAAAATTAACATAGTGATCAGAGCCAAATCAGCCTATATAATTACCCGATAGTAAATCCCGGATCAGTTCAAAAATCAAACCACTTTTCCGAAGATAAGAATACTTTATATGGCATTTTCTATTTGTTGGATTTTGCATTTACCAACTGTTATCCGGAAAGTCTATGGATATGTACAGGTCACGTGATATTTCATCTTATAGACATGTACCAAAATAATAATTTTTTTTGAATTAAAAAATGATCCACTAAGGCTTTTGTACTAAGATAACATCCTTTATCACCCTAATAAAGCATGTTCTCCTGGTCTTTCCAGTTCTCATAGTATGAGATTATTAAAATCTGATTAGTAGAACCAGAGAAATAGCCTTTCGAAATATAGGCAACGTTCTAAAATTTATATAAAAACGTCGCATAAACTTTATACACTATATCCCACCTCTATTAAGTTTATTTTAATATCACTAATATTTAAACCAGAAAGGTCAGGAGAACAAGTTTTCTTAGAATGTTAAAGGAGATTAACCTATTATAAAATCTTAGTCGAAACACTTTTTAATTTTAACAAATGAATAAAATAAGAAAAAGGTTGCCGAAAGACTTTCGAACTAAGTTAACCTTTTATCACTCTAAGAAACTTATTCTCCTGGTCTTGTTGATACTAATTTGTAATATTATTAAAATTGACTCAGTAGAGCCGGGTACTATATATAGCCTTATCAAATTTATGTGACATTTTTATATAATCTTTAGAACGTTGTCTAAATTTCAAAAGGTCATATCTCCGGCTCTACTGATCAGTTTTTAATAATCTCATCAATATTAGAACCGGAAAAGCCAGAAGAACAAGCTTAATTAGAATGCTATCTTAGTACAATAGCCTAACTGGATGTTATTTTGGTATGTGCCCATAAGATGAAATGTCACATGACCTGTACGTGTCCGTAGACTTTTCGCTGTTATCCAGCATTTGAAATTTTTATGAGATGCCGTGAACGAAGTCACAGGACAGCTATTTGTCACAAGACCATGGACCGGGTCCATAATGTAGGAAGAATGGTAGGTATAAGGTGATTGAAATGTGGGAATTAGCAGAGCTAGGTGAGTATGAGGTATTGTATGAGAATTTTTGATGTAAGTTTGAGAAGGTATGAGGTAGTTGTGACGGAGCATATAATAAATGAGAGTTAGGTGGGAATGAGATTTGCATGGGAAATTGAATGGTGAGGTTAAGCAAGGATGAGGTCATAGGAGATGGTTATTTAGGATAGAGGAGTAAGAATTTGTTCTTCATCTTTTGTTTTTGCTGCTGAGCTCGACACAAGTCTAGCTTTGTCGATAGTACCACATGGTCGAAGAAAAATCAAAATGATGGTATTAGTACAGGATGAAAATGAAGTGCAAGAGGTCTTACCTGCCACGTTAGCTATAGAGAGTGGTGAAGGGTATGATGTAGAGGAATCTTCGCATCAGGAATTGAAAAGTACTTTAGAGCGTTTGCCGGTTAAACCGTTAAAATTGTTGTGTAATGGTGAAGGTTTGTCAAAGGTGGGAGTAAAACGAGATTTGGTGGAAAGACTGGCAAGTAGAGTAGTGAGTAAGTCAAAAAGAAAGGAGAGGATTGATGATGATGATCAAGGTAATAATGTATGGAGAAAAAATGATGTAGGTTTTTATAGTAGGCTTTTTTAAAAAGGTTTTGAGAAAGAGTTGAAGGTAAATGAGAGAGATGCTAAAACGCAAGACTGGGGAAATTTTGATTTGCAATTTCTGGCATTGGAATGATCTTTGGAAAAATCGATTCAAGCAACGTTGGAAAAAGCTGTAGGTGAGATAAAAAGAAGCGTTCAGGTAATGCAAAATAGTGAGAAAAGTAGATATTGGCCAAGAGAGAAATTTGGAAAAGCAAGAAATCAGTTTGAGTATGATAAATGGTGTAAGGTAGAAAGAATTTTGGATAACGCGTTGGTGAACAGGAATTGGGTGATGATAGGGAAGGTACATGATGTGGCGGCTACTAGGTCATTTATGCTGAGAGTGGCCAAGAAGGAGGGCTGGAATGTGGCAGCAGGAATTAGAGATCCATTAAATGATGACCCAATGGATGTGTTTTTTCAAGAGAAACTGGCAAGTGCCAGACAATTAGTAAGGAATAATTGTTCCAGGTAGGATTGAAAATCTGAAATGTCAGGTGCGTTTTTTCCAAATAGGCAAGGAGAAATGAGAGGTATGCCATCGAACCTGATGGTGCATTGGTCCATGCCAGGTCAGCAATATTTTCAGCAACCTGGCCAACCAGGATTTGTTCCAGAAGGAATTCCCACTTATTGAAGTATGTTGCCTTATCCTAGTACCTATTAGCATAGGTATGAGAATCACTGGTGGACTATCTAACGGGAGTGTGGAACGTAGGAGATTGGGAGTTGGACAATCGAGTGTTTTTTGACTTAGAGGAGAATAGGGACTGCTAACAGTAGACTGTTTTGCAAATCATTTAAACACGAAGAAGAGACGGGTCAACAGTTACCATTTCTGTCCAAATTCGGAAGCAATCAACTACTTCATTCAGGATTGGGAGTTAGAAATGAATTACACAGGTCCTCTTTCGGTCTGGACCATTGGGTTTTGATACACACTCGGGAGTGCAGAGCCAGGGTGGTATTAATTTTGCTGGTATGGGTATTAGCACTTTGGTGGCTGATGTTTCTTGGGGCCCCAAAGGAGGTAATAGAATTACCACGGGCGAAAGAAATTATTGACCCGGGACCGGCAGACTAGAAAGAACCGTGCAACAATCTTTTTAGAATGGTTAGAGATGGCAGGTTTGGCCCGCATGTACAGGAGTACCTCGGAGCCGTAGTGCATGTACATAGGAGAAAAGGAGTTTAAAAGTCCTGTTAAAGATTTTAGAATAAGAAACATGTTGAGGGTATTAAATTGGTAGGTGCTCAAGGAAAGGAAGCAAATTGGCCTTGGGACCCATTTCCGATTGAAGCATTAGAGAAGTATCATAATAATCCACCCGAGAGGGTTGATCCAGTGATTTGGTGTAGAGACTTAGCTTGGTTGCTATGGGTTTTCATACAATGATGAGACCAGGAGAGTTGGGTGAGTTAAGGGTAAAAGATGTAGAAGAACGTTCAGACTAGTTTGGAATAAAATTAGGATGTTGAAAAGTGATCCATTTGCAAATGGAAAATTTGTGCCAGTGGAATCTACAGGAAGTAGGATTTGCCTGGTTAGGCTGTTAGGTAAGTACTTGAGGGTGAGGCCTACAACATCAGGTGATGTGCCGCTGTTTCTGTCGTATAAAAGAGGGAAAATGTTAGTAGCGGCAATTTTGGCAGTGATTAAACGTATGACACACCATGCAATGCTAAAGGGGCATTTACGGTTCATAGTTTGAGGATAGGTAAAGCGACAGCAGCAATAAGGGGAGGGATGTCGTTGACGCAGATTAGGACTATTGGAGGGTGGGATTCAAAGGCGGTAATATTGTATTTAAAGGCGGTAGAAATGACGAAGGATAAAGCCTCAATGAGGATGGGATTTTGAGAGTTAATTTGTGGAAATGGGTTTTATGCATGTTGTACATGTGTCTAGTAAGTGATTAAAAGGAGAGAATTTCGATTCTCTGGATGATCCCATATGTGTATTTCATAGTTGTGGAGTTGTGGGCCGAGTGACAAATGAGATGCCGTGAACAAAGTCACGGTACAGCCATTTGTCACGAGAACATGGACCGGGTCCATTACATAGGAAGAATGGTAGGTATGAGGTGATTGAAATGTGGGAATTAGCAGAGTTAGGTGAGTATGAGGTATTGTGTGGGAATTTTTGATGTAAGATTGAGGAGGTAGTTGTGACGGAGCATATGATAAATGAGAGTTAGGTGGGAATGAGATTTGCGTGGGAAATTGAATAGTGAGGTTAAGCAAGGAGAGGTCATAGGAGATGGTTATTTAAGGATAGAGAAGTAGGAATTTGTTCTCCATCTTTTGTTTTTGCTGCTAAGCTCGACACAAGTCTAGCTTTGTTGTTAGTACCCGCCCACACACCGCTGGGACAGGTTGTGGTGGTTTAGATTGAGTAACGGAATGTCAGATAGCCTGGATAGCTATCTCGGAAAATACGTCGATGGCCCGACTTTACAGCTCGGATATCGAAAAAGAAGAAATAGATGTGCGATGCTAGAGATGACTGGTGAGACCACGTGAGCAGCGAGGCAAGATCCCATATGTGTATTTCATAGTTGTGGAGTTTTGGGTCGAGTGACAAATGATTTTTATGCACATGAGTTACACACGTTATCCGAAATATTTTAAATCCGGAACGGATTTAAAATATATTCAGACAACGTGTGTAACTCATGTGCATAAAAATTTAAATCTCAAACGCCGGCAAACAGTTGGTATGCAAAACCAACAAATATAAATGCCGTATAATCCAGATATTCAAGCATGAAGTACTCATAACTACGGTACAATAGTATTCTAATACTTGTAAAGCGCTATCGCGCTTTACTAGCATTAGAACACTATTGTACCTTACCATTATTTGCCATATGATTTGACTGGTCGAATTTTTAAGCACCTTCAGTGCTTAAAATCGACCAATCAAATAGCATACAGCAAATAACTCAGTTATTCGGCACTTCGTGCTGAATAACTATTAATTATGCCGCACCTTTTTTTGAACAAAAATTTACTGATGTTATTAATAAGAGGCATATTATTCTATTTATTCTGTTGGTTATTACCAGGATGGATCTTATTTTCTTGACACCCATTTTACCCACAGCTCATTTAACGACATCCATAGGGTTAAAGTTAACATTTTATGAGTTGTAGATATATATTAATATAATAGTAAATTGTCACCCGAGTAATGTCGGTTAAATGGCTTTTAATTAAAATGGATGTTGGCAAAATGAGGTGTTTCCGTCATGCCGTACCTCTCTCCGAACAAAATCTTATCGACATTATTATAGCTGCTTTCATAAATTCTGGGGCAACAAAGCTTTCGATGACCGATCCAGTGTTGGAAATTTTATCGCCAAACCAAGTTTTGGCCGGCCAAAAAAAACAGCCAATTCTGTCAATTTTATATGCTTTTTGGCGGCCAATAGCCAAAATGACCAAAAATTAGATAAGATTGCCACCATCGAATCAATAAGTTACCGAATTTGTTCGAAGAAAAAGCAAAAAATTAATATTGGATAATTTGAGTATAAATTAAAACCTGATTATAATTGATTAAATTCAATAATTTCATCATCACTGCCGATGAAGATTTCTATCGATTACAATCGATTATAATTGATAAATAGAAACTAATCATATTATTTAAAAAATTCAACCTTGATTAAAATCCAATGATTTGATTTATTGTGGTTTGCAAAATTTTGTATTCCTTGTAGATCATCAAAAAAAAACTTTTTAGATTTAAAATCAGCTTAAGCTGAAACAAAATTTTAAATTCACTCAAAATCATTAAAGAATTTCGAACTAAAAGTTAATTTTGAATCTACTTAGTGCATATTTAATTTTAAAAAGTTAGAAATATTTGAATTTCAATTTAGCTATACATAACAAAGCTATTCATTATCCAATTCAGGAAATTGTTTAGGCTCTAAAGAAAATATTTTAGCTCATAAAAAGTCTCAATCTGGAAGGCTAGTTGAAATTAAATTATTCTGAATTAGAGGTTGGAACCTGTTACAGTATAAAATTCGAGTTTATCGCATCAAAATTCGAATTTTATCCAATTAATTTTTGATAAATTCTAGAATAACCCAAAATTTATGTGATAAATTCGAATTTTAAAAGAGGTTCCAACCACTAATCTGAATTTGATGAAGTTATTAGTTACAATTTGGATTTGCAACAACTGCATTGAAAAAGTTTCTTTGTCTTGTGCAAGTGTTTAATTCTTTTATAATGAAACTTAACAGTATTGCTCAGAAATCTTACAATAAATTAAAGAAAAAATAAAAAATCAAAATATATATATATTAAATTTGCTTTTTAACTTAAATTATATACCATATCCCAGAGTTTTTAAAATCAACAAGTTTTAAAACACACTGATGTAAACTACAAAGTGTATCATATATTCTGCCGCCAGGACATACTGGCAAATTACTCAACTTTAGTAAGTCGTAATGCAGAATTTGTCAATATTCCATAATTTCCTAAGAATATTTTTGACAAATAATATCCTTTTCTAATAGTTACATTTAATGATTCTTGGAAAGCTTTATTACAGAAATCATAATCTTCTTACGTAATAAAATAAAGGTTTTGCGACGTTGATTAACAGATTTGGCATTGAGAAATTTAGTAAGCTTTTCAAGTACATTGCGAGATAAAATGAAGATTCTTGTAACTCGGTCATTTTTCATATAAACCGAGTTATATTTTTATTGATTTGATAATGATTAAATTTTACTGCGCTTTTCAAATTACTGTGCCCTGTGATTTTCATACATCACATAAATCTAAAAAAAATGCAGTTCTGTTACTGGTTATAATTTCTAGCCAATCAATGTACTGAAATTTTCTAGATTTCGGTTGTATAATTTTTAGCCAATCAATGTACTGAAATTTTCTAGATTTTGGTTGTATGTGTGAAAATCACATGACACAGTAATTTGAAAAGTGCAAAAATTCCAAATCCACCTTTTTTAAGTGGAATTTTGTTGATTCTCTAACTAACCGAGCCAGTTTAGAATTTCGTTGCAATATCAGTTGGTTCGGAATTTACAAAAATTCGATTTCGATGTACAATACATCATATATAATTTTGAGTTTTAGCAATAAATTTATTGCGACATTCGAATAAACTTACATGTTAGAAAAAGATTTTTATAGTAATAATTCAAATTAAATATGAACATAAGTAATATAATTGTATCTTTTATATCAAAATATCTATATCTTAAAGTACAAAATAAACTATCGATACATAGTACATTAAATTTGTTTCATATAACACTACATTATCTAGTAAAAATGTAATATTATTTAGCATAAATAATTATTTTTATGATGCCTATACTGTACTATTTATAGCTAAACTCAAGATTATCTTGTTTATTAAAATTGCCATTTTCAATAGATATCGAACCTTTCTTGAATGTTTTCGGTAGTTCGATCCAAGATTCTTGTTTATTAGAATTATTGCCTTTGGCAAATTTCGAATCTTGCTCAAGTGTTTCCTTTTCCTCTTCCTTTTCCTCTTCCTCTTCATTCTTTTTTGATAGCCGTTTGTTTCCTTTGAATAATATTATAGAAATAAAGCTTTCATTGTTGTAGTTTTATTGTATCATATAATACAATATAGTATTTAGTTAATTAAATCAACTAGCTAGGATAGAAGAATAGCGTAAGAAGCAACGTGGAGTATTTTTGCTTTGATCTTACATTACACCTAATTTTGAAATTTAATTTGACCAGATAAACCATATACGTATAGATGCCGGTGAAATTACTCTTCTTAATGAAAAATTTTTGTCGAAATTGTTAAAATTATTTAAAATTGGTGAAATTGGTGAAATTGGTGAAATTAATTTTTTACTATCAAAAATTAATTTAAATTATATAAAATATTAATTAAATCAAAATTAAATCAAATAAAATAGTTGTTTTATAATTAATTTATAAAAATATTAAAAATGTTGAAATTTTTGTTGAGAAATTAAAAAAATTAAAATGAATTTCACGTTGAGTTTATATAATGGTTGAGTTTATATAACGTTTGAGTTTGAAAACAATAAAATCAGCATGCATACATGTTGTGTGTTACAAGTATAGAAGGATCTATGGCCAATAGTACATATATACATAAAAAATATGCCAATAGTACATATATATATAAAAGTCTACATATATTTATTTTTTTGGATCTACGGCCAACCGAATCATATTCAGATAAGGTTAGGCCACTCCAATTTAATTCTTTGTTTAACATTACAATTTCAAAATTTTTTAGGGGGAACAACAAATTATTAGGTCCAGTTTGGGTCCGATCAGGATCGGTTCAGATCCGGTTCAGGTCCGGTCCAGGATCCGACCAGACTCAGACTCTAAATTTTATACAGACTGGTCTGAGTCTGAATATACTTATATTTATTTTTTGGTGCTGACAAGTTTACTTAGTGCATGAAGTTAGAATTAATTAGTAAAATTTTATGAATCATAGGATTTTATATAAATAAAATTTTATAAAATCTTATAATACACAAATTTTTATTAATTAATTCTAACTTAATGCACTAAGCAAACATATTCAGCTCCTAAAAATGCATCCAATCGGCAGAGTTATTTTTATTTTACTTGAAATTTGGAGAATAGATGCATAATTTTGGATTTTTGATCAAAAAAGTCAAATTTAAGCATCTTTTCTCCAATTTCAAGTAAAATAAAAGCACTTCTGCTGATTTAATGTATTTTTAGGCTCTGAACAAGTTTACCTAGTGAAATAAGTTAGAATTAATTAGTAAAATTTTATAAATCGTAAGATTTTATAGAATTTTATTAATAAATTTTATAAAATCTAATTATACACAAATTTATATTAATTAATTCTAACTTTATGCACTAAGTAACATGTACAGCACCTAAAAATACATCAAATAAGCAGAGTTATTTTTATTTTACTTGAAATTTGGAGAATAGATGCATAATTTTGGATTTTTGATCAAAAAAGTCAAATTTAAGCATCT
>QKWP01002035.1:47782-82674 GCA_003550325.1 Gigaspora rosea | reverse complement strand
TTATTAAGATAAATAGTTTCTTTATTAATAATCTAAGATAGGGCTATCCTTAGGTTTCTGTTCCTAAGAAATCCCAGTACAAGATGTATATTAAGTATAAGAGAAGTGGGGTGTCTTGGTCTAGTTTGACTAAGGGAAATTCTGTGTCTTTAAATACATTTTAGAATAAGCGTTATAAGCGTTGATTTACAATGATAAACACTATAATCTACAAGAGCAACATAAGCGTTATAAGCGTCATAAGCGTTATAAGCGTCATAAGCATTATAAGCATGATAATCGTTATAAGCGTTATAAGCGTGATAATCGTTATAAGCGTTATAAGCGATATAATCATTACAAACAGTATAAGCGGTATAAGCGGTATAAGCGTTATAAGCGATATAAGTGATATAAACGGTATAAGCAGTATAAGCGTTATAAGCGATATGAACTATTCTAAATGTCTACTTCTTAAGATTATAAAATACAAAATAAAATAATAATAAAATACAATAAAATAATGACTATTCATTCTATAACAATATGAATGGGTCAGACTAAGTTCATAATTCGCTTTGTCCATAGCATCACCTTCTCCTTTATATTTATATTTTACGTATGTGCTTTCTATAACTAATGATGTTTTTATTTGTTCCTTTTTGTAGAGCTCTTCTTTGAGTATATTGGTAATTGCTTTGCGTGTTGAGGCCATGAGTTGGGGCATATATGGGGCGTCGGCATATACTGTTTGATTGTCTTGCTGTTTATTAAAAGCATATGCTGGATTATTGTCTGCTGGAATTTTTCCTTCCCATACGGACATATTTTTGAGACTTTTATGTGGTCTGGCTGGGTCATAACTTTTTTTCACAAATACTATATCATTCTCTTGGATTTTATTCTGCTTAGAGGATATTTCTTCTCTATAGGCTTGGGTCGCCAGGCCTGGGCTGGCTTCTTGAACTTGGGCCCCTCTTGAACTTTGTTCTGTGAGGAAGAGGCTTGGATTGCTGAGTTTGAACCAGATTTAGAAATGAGAGATAGCCCCTGTTTGGATACTTGGGTTCGGGCAAATGGTATATTGCATTGATTTTTTTTGCTTTTATAATGCTTGCGAAGTTTTTCTGGTCTTGTAAAAGTATATCCACAACAAGCACATGTACGATTTTTTTTATCACTTCTAAGTATGATATTATTAAGTCTCACCTGTTAATATATTGGGTAAACTTTTGTTTAAATAAAAATATTTACCCCCATCTTTTCATGATAAAATTATTCAAAATAGGATATATCTTTTTCGAGCGCTCAGAAGCTAGATCCCTGCCTTCTCGTGATAAATCACTCAAAGCCAGAAAGTAGATAAACTCTAAACTGATTACTATATTTGTTTTTTGAGCTTGTGAAAAAAACAGGTGAGATGTGGCAATGAGACTAGAGGTTGGAACCGGTTTTAATAATTCGGGTTTATCACGTGAATTTTGTGATATTATAGAATTTATTAAAATTTAATTGGATTAAATTCTAAAATATCACAAAATTTACGTGATAAACCCGAATTATTAAAACCGGTTCCAACCTCTAAATGAGACTTTGAAATATGTATAATAAGTCTCACCTTAGATAAGTCTTCCCTTGGATAAGTCTCACCTTTGATCGGATAGGTCTCACTTCTGATCGGATAAGTCTCACCCCTAATAGCTAAATCACACCTCTGATCGGATAAGTCTTATCCTAATAGCTAAGTCAGGACCCTGAACATGTAGTACAGAGGTCATACGTTACGCATTTTAGCAAAAACCCCCGAAATTTGAAAAGCAAAAAATCAGTTTTTGGCAATTATCTTGGCATCCAGTGGTCCAATTTGAATGAACTTTTTTTTTAAAATGAAGCTCTCAGTGAGGCGCATCTAACAAAAAAATGTTCATTCAATTCTAATTACTGGATCAAAAGTTATTTAAATAAATAGATTTTGTCATTTTCAGCAAATTAGGTTAAAATTGGCCAAAATCCAGTTATGACCTATATGAGAGATGTCCAAGGTCCTGCTAAGTCTCACCTCTTCGAAGTGAGACTTAGCATTTTTTGTCCTTTGCTGTATAGTATTAAATCATGTTTTGAATTAATTCTAGGATAACATAGAAAATAGTATGCATTTTAGGCTTGAACGGGCTCGCAGAGAAGCACACTTGGACACTTCGGTCCTCGGTGCTCTCTGCTCGTTTTAAGGGCAAGCGAGATAGCATAATTGTTTTGTTATCTTGTTTGGGATTAAAAACATAGCCAGAGCGTTAACAAAGACTATGTATTCCTTAATGTTGGAAGCCTAAATTTAGGAGTAAGGAAAGTAAGTTAACAGGATTTGGCTCTAGCATAATTTAGAGCTTGAATTTGATATATGATTAAATATATCTAGAAGGAAGAGAGGGATTGGAGGCCATTCTGAATACATCACCGAAATCTGACCCCAGAACCCCCCTTTCGCTCTACTACTGGTGTTCAACACCACATGTGTTTTGATCAATCAAAATTCATGAAATTCATGTAACGTGAAGATCAGGTGTAACCTGAATTTTTCAAAAAAATGTGTTTTTTTTAAAAAATTGTCTATATCGAAGAATTTTGTCTAAGAAACCTATTTTCACATTCTAACAAAAAAAATTTCTTGCAAAATTTTGGTATATACTAACCCTAACCCAAACCCAAACCCAAACCCTAACACGAACTCTAACCCTAACCCTAACCCTAACCCTAACAGCAAAAAAATCTTTTGCATATTATAATTTGTATTTACTGGTGTTGAACACCACTGGTGTGATATATATGTATTGTAAAATATATACTATTTAATTTTTATTTTATATAGGTGGTACTGAAAGAACCAAAAAAAAAAATGCTTTTTTGTTATAACAAAAGATCGAGAAGCACCAACTTTAAGAAGAATAATTAAACAACATGTAAGACCAAGATCAATAGTTCATACAGATTATTGGAAAGGATATAGTCATTTAGATCAATTAAATATAATTCATCGTAGAGTAAATCATTCAAAAAATAGAATTCAACAAGGAACAGGAGTACATACTAATAGTGTTGAAGAATTATGGAATGGCGTAAAATTAAATATATCTACTAGAAATTGCTCTAAACAATTGTTAGAAAAGCATCTTTATGAATTTATTTGGAGACGTAAAAATAGAAATAATTTATTTGAAGCTTTTATTAATTTATTAAAATAATTATATTATAATTAATTTTATATAAAAAATATATTATTTTATTAAAAATATTTTAATAAAAAATAAAAAATAAAGTAAACTAGAATTTTATATATGTTTTTATTATAATTATTAATGTTGGGTGGTTTGCAAAAAAAAAGCATCAAGGCGCAGCCGCAATGCCTTTTTTTTAGTATTACCGCCCAACTATAAATTACTAACAAAATTAATAGTTAATACTAAAAATAAGTATTTAAAAGTTCAATCAAAGATTTCTTGACAACCATCTGACCAAATTCGATGAATTTTTTTATTTTAATTCTATAAAGGCATAGATTTAAAATAAAAAAAAGTTCATCAAATTTGGTCAGATGTTTGTCAAGATATCTTTGCTCAAAGTTTTAAAAAAATCTTGGCGCAGCTTTTATTTTGATAGATGTTTTGATTTTTCTCTAACTTTGTGCGAAGATAACTTGACAACTATCTGACTAAATTCAATAAACTTTTTTTTATTTGAATTTGATTAATGCATAGGTTTCAAATAAAAAAAGTTCATTAAATTTAGTTAGATGGTCGTCAAGATATCTTCGCTCAAACTTTTAAAATTTTTTATTTTAAGGGTGTGGTATTTAACAAAACTTAAGAGGATGGTCCATAGATTTACTCAAAAAAAATAAAAAAATAAAAAAAAATAAAAAAATAAAAAAAATAAAAAAATAAAAAAAAATAAAAAATAAAAAAAATAAAAAAAATAAAAAAATAAAAAAAATAAAAAAATAAAAAAAATAAAAAAATTTAAAAAAATTAAAAAAATAAAAATATAAAAAAAGAAAATAACTATTTGTACACAGTGTGTTTATACATAGTTATTTAAAAACAAAATTAAATTTTGATTTATATTAGAGTTAGAGTATAGGCCAGAGATGGGTTAGGACTTATTTTATACTAAAATTTTGCAAGGAATTTTTTTTCTTAGTTGTTAAAATATAGTTTTATAAGCAAAATTTAAAGATATAATTAAATTTAATATTTTGCTTTGTTTTTGTTGTAAAAAATTAATCTGCAACTTGCATTTTTCTATTATATTTTGTGTAACTGTGTTTAAACACATTGTGTACAAATAGAAATTCTCTAAAAAAAATATAAAAAAAAATAAAAAAAAATAAAAAAAATAAAAAAATAAAAAAAATAAAAAAAAATAAAAAAAAATAAAAAAAAAATAAAAAAATAAAAAAATAAAAAATAAAAAAAATAAAAAAAATAAAAAAATGCAACAAATAACAAAACTATATTACCAAATTTATTTATTAAAAAATGATTGCATTTATTTATAAAAAAAAAGTAATACAGTATAACAAAATTATATTACTACAAATTTACTTACAATAAAAAATATATTAAACAAACAATTCTCAACAAAAATAAACAAAAACAACAAAATGTCAATAGTATGACAACTCTATAATGAAGCTATATCAAAATTGGTAACTCTAATAACTTTACTAACAATAGCTCTAACACTGCTCTAACAGCAAAATCACACTCGGAAGAAAGAAAAACAATAGTAAATATATATGAAAAAAAACAATCTCAAGATGTAAAAAATGCCGACTCTAATAACTCTAGTATAGCAGCTCTAATAACGAAATTACATCTAGAAAAAAGAGAAGCAGCAGTAAATATATAAAAAAATTGACTTCAAGCCAAAAACTTAACCCAAATCTCTAGTAATGGCAGCTCCAATGGCACGATCATACTTAGAAGAAAGAGAAATAGCAGTAAATATATATATATATAAAATCAACCCAAGACAAAAAAAATAGTGACTTCAATACTCTAGTAACAATAGCTCTAACAGTGAAATACTGGCAAAATCATAATCAGAAAAAAGAGAAATGGTAGTAAATATATAAAAAAACCCCTTTTGAAAAACTTACTAAAACTTCTAGTAATGATAGCTCTAACGACAAAATCACTCAAAAAAAAAGCAGCAGTAGTAAATATATAAGAAAAAAACCAACTCCAAGATAAAAAACTTACTGAAACTTCTAGTAATAATGGCTCTAATGGTGAAATTATACCTGGAAGAAAGAGAAGCAGTAGTAAATATATAAGAAAAAAAATAACTCCCAAGATGAAAACTTATTGAAACCTTAGTAATAACAGTACCAATAGAATAATTGCATCCAAAAGAAAAAGAAGCAAGCAGCAAATATTAAAAATTAAAAAAAATGCCCCCAAAACAAAAAAAATGGTGACTTCAATATTCTAGTAACAATGGCTCTAATAGCAAAATCATATCTGGAAAAAAGAGAAGTGATAGAAAAAAAAAACTGACTCCAAGATGAAAAACTTATCCAAACCTTCAGTAATGATAGCTACAATAGCAAAATTACACTTGGAAGAAAAAGAAGCAGCAGTAAATATATAAGAAAAAAAACCAACTCCAAGATGAAAAACTTACTGAAGTCTCTAGTAATGATAGCTCTAATAGTGAAATCACACTTAGAAAAAAGAGAAGTAGCAGTAAATATATAAAAAAAACAAAGCAGATCTAAATTAAAAAAAATAATAATAAAAACTTATCTAATTGGTCGATTTGTTGGTGAGGTAGTAAAAAAATTTTTACTACCTAGAATGGTACTCGAAATTTTCCTTAATAAAATTTATTTTTTTAACTTTACTATTAATGGATAGGATTTAGGTGTACTACTAGTAGTACTTTATAGTAATACTATTTAAGGCTAATTATTGTTGCAAATCATAATTTAAAATCTACATTCTATACTTAACCTGCTAGTCTTTTAAAGCCCATTAATACTTGTTTATTATAATTTTTTTAAAACTAACCCTAACCCTAAACCCCTAACCCTAAAAAATATATCCCCAAAAAATTTGTTTTCGAGAGTTTATACTATTATTTCATTTTAATCTGAATTTTTTATAATCTGTCACAATTATTGACTAATTTTAATAATAAAAAATTTATTAATTTGTGAATTGCCTACAATTAGTAGGATCTATATAATAAATTTTGTGACAAATTACTATATTAATTTACTAAATATGGGAATCTGGCTGTTTCTTCTTCTAAAAGTTTTTTTCTGTCAATTAAACCTTTAATGTTTATCTAATAAATATTGTAAAGCTAATTTTTCTGATTCTAATAGTAGTAAAACTATTAAAGTTGACCTAGTATATTATGAAAAATAAGCATTTTAATCTTTACGACTATATGTTTTTTCTTTAAATAACCAAAGAAAAAACATATAGTTGTGAAGATTAAAAGCTTATATCTCATGATATATTGTATCAATTTTAATGATTTTACTACTATTGGAATCAGAAAAATTAGCTCTACAACTTTTATTAAATGCACATTAAAAGTTTACTTAACAGAAAAAAACTTTTAGAAAGAGAAACAGCCAGATTCCAACATTTACTAAAAAACTTATCTTTACTTGTCCCCACTTTTAACTATATATTACATATATGATTTCTATTATCTATAGGCAAATCATGAATTAAAATATTTTTGCAATATACTTTAGATAAATTACATTATGTAAAAAAATATCATAACTTTAAATAGTCTTTTAAATTTTTTAAAGACCTTTGAAACTTGGCTATTTTTAGCTATTTTACTAGTAAATTTTACTTATAAATTTTATATTAAAAACTAAGTTTAATTTTTTAAATTTTTAAACTTTTATTACTCTTAATATATTAGCTTAAATGTTGATAAATTTTATAAATTAGAATTAAAATTTGTTTTAACAACTTTTAATAAATTTAAACAAAATTTATTTAATAAAATTTTTTTTAAATTATGGTTAAAAAACTAAAAGGCATATATGAAATACTAAAATAGTAATGATTTTTAACTAACAGCTTACAAATCTTTATAGTAGAAATAATATTTTTTATAATATAAGGGAGCTGATATTTATTACCTAATATCCATTTACTATAGGCGCTTATCCCCCACCCCTAGGTAAAGTCTATAAATAGAATTGTAGCCAATCAAATTTAACTAAGGTAAGATTTTTCTTGACCCCCACTCCCTAAAATATTACCTAATAAATGTCAGCGCCCTAACTAATAATAAAACTTTTAATGTAGTAAGCTATAAACATTTTTTATATAATTTAAATTTAAATTTACTAATTCTATTAAAAAAATTTATAAAAAATTTAGTATTTATAGTGTACTATATGTAGTACATTTAAAGCAACAAAAAATACCAGTTACAAAGATTTTTTTTAAACAAGTTTATTATTAATATTAAAAAAATTTCTAACAAACTATACTATAGTATTAATCAGATTTTTGTATATAAAAACTATTTATATATATATAATTTTCTAGATTTTTAACATATTCTTTTAACTGTACTACTAATAGTCTTTAGGCTAAATTCTATCCATTAAAATTTAAAATCTTTATTAAAATTTTTTATGTTTTCAAAGTAGGGATGGTAAAGTTAGTCTAAGTTCAGTTTTGGTCCTAGAACTTGTAAGTCCTATCACATAAACCTAAAGACCAGGTCCTTATATAATAAGTCCTAAAACTTAGACCCAATCAAGATTAATTTAGAATTAAGTCCTTGAATTCAGTCACTAATACTTTCTAATTAAATTTCTTTGTTTATTATAAATACTAATTAGTTAAAAAACATATTTATTATATACTATAGTTATTATTTTAAAAAATTATTACAATATAGTATTATAACTTGTATTAGTCTTATTATTGTCTTATTATACTGCATAACATAGCAAAATTATATTATATATTATAATATTAGTAGCATTTTTATTTTAAATTATAATTTTTTAAAAATTCGATTGACTAGATTTAGAATCTAGTATTACTAATATACAGTATATTGCAATCTAAAAACGTTTATTTATAATAAAATATCATTAACATATCAAATTTATGCAATTAATAGAACAGTTTGTTAAGTGAAGCATATCTAAACTTATAGTATAAAGATATAATATGTTTATCAAAGTTTAGATTAGGTTAAACATATTTACTATTTTATTACTAACATATTTTAAATTCATATATTTTATATTAGAACCTATTGTGGACCTATAAACGTAGATTCTAAAATTAGTACCTAGTTTTTAAAAACCAGGTTCCAAAACTAGACCCTAGAGTCCTGGACTTAAGATTTTACTATTCCTATTCCAAAGAGTAATGTTTTAATTAGTACTAAACCATAAAACATTAATATTAAATACTAACTCAAACACTTCAATTTTATTAAACTACAAAGTATTAATATCAAAATATTAATTTCAGTACCTAAACAATAAACTATCCAATACAAAAATATTAATTTTAATACCCAAACAACAATTCTAAAATAGCTCACTATGCTATCTCAAATACAAAATAAAGCCAACATATTTTATAAATAGGCACCAATTTTTTAACTTTAGTATAACCTAATTATCCAATAAAAATGCAGAAAAACTTAATACAATTTTAAAATTAATTAAATTTTTGTTAATAAATTAAAATTGTGTTATGTTTTTTTATATATTAATGCCAAAATTTTTGAATCATATATAAATTTAAATTAATATAATAGTTTAAAAATAAAAGAATTTAAAAAATTTGATTGTTTAATAATTTAAACAATAAGCTATTAAATTATCAAAAAATTTTTTAAATATCTTTTGTTTTTAAAGAGTTATAACAATTTAAAAATTTTTATAATTAAAAGGTGATGGCTTTAGGAGGACCCCGGACATCTCTCATATAGGTCATAACTGGATTTTGGCCAATTTTGATCTAATTTGCTAAAAACGACAAAATCTATTTATTTAAATAACTTTTGATCCAGTAATCAGAATTGAATGAACTTTTTTTTGTTAGATGCGCTTCACTGAGAGCTTCATTTTAAAAAAAAAGGTTCATTTAAATCGGACTACTGGATGCCAAGATAATTGCCAAAAACTGATTTTTACTTTTCAAATTTCGGGGGTTTTTGCTGAAATGCGTAATGTATGACCTCTGTACTACATGTCCGGGGTCCTGCTTTAGGTAAATTCCACTGTATAACTGCCTAAAAATAAAGATTCCAAAAAATAACAATGCTCTAGTATGATAATAACAATTTTTAATAATGATTTTAATAGCAGTAGCTCTGAAAAAATACTAATTATTGTAATTTTGAATAGTACATATAAGTTTGTTATAATTATATATTGGAAACATTTTATAACTACATATATTATACAGATCAAATAAAGCCATATCAGGAATATTACAGCTAGACAAAAACCGGAGACATATTGGGTTTCAATATGTCTCTGGTTTTTAATTTTTAAATCAGTCATATATTAAGAACCCGATAGAACTATAAAGATAATTTTATTGTAATTTGATTAAACTTATTTATATTAGAATTTAATTAGAAATAAATCAAATGCAAATTAGTTACTCGATATGACTCTCACAGATCAAATTAGTGAATTGACTCGACAAAAAAATCATTGATCGATGATTGATTAAAAAAATTTTTCATGATCAATTAAAATCAATCATGTATGTTTAATTGAGTATAATCAATCAAGCATCAATTTTTTTTATTTTTTTTGTTTTTTTTTTTTTTTCTTTTAAGATAAGGTTGTGCCTCGAAGACTTTATTATTAAGTATATGTTTGTATATATTATGTGATACAATATTATACTATATTAAGTACAAGAGACTCAAACATTCTTGACTATCTGTGATCTAAACCTACCAGAGCTATTTTTTGTACAGTCGTCCCTCTTTATAATCACCAAGTCTGTTGCACCCTATTTTGGTGATTGTAAAGAGGTGTAACTATAAATAAAATACCTCATTATGGTCATCTATAGGTGAAATGTGGCGTGCTTCTATCTAAAACTTTTTTCTTACTAAGTTAACAATATATGCCCACTAATTGAAGTTGTAGAGCTCAGTGGTTATATCATTCAAATCAACCCAGTGGATGGCGAGATATCGTCGAAAAATGATTGGCCGACTATATAAAATCTCTATGTAAACAATATTTGTTTACATAAGAGATTTTATATAGTCGGCCAATCGCTTTTCGATAATATCTCGCCATCCACTAGGTCGATTTGGATGATCTAACCACCATTTGATGCGTCTCGACGAGCTCTACAACTTTCAATTAGTGGGCATGTATCTTAACCTAGTAAGAAAAAAAGTTTTAGATGGAAGCACTCCACATTTCGCCTATAGTAATTTTTATATGTAATCTCCGTCACAGATTTTTATATAGTTGGCCAATCGTTTTCGACGATAACTCGCCATCCACTGGGCCGATTTGGATGATCTAACTACCGTTAGATGCATTTCGACGAGCTCTACAACTTTCAATTAGTGAATATATATCATTAACTTAGTAAAGAAAAACTTTTAAATAGAATCACTCCACATTTTGCCTATAGGATTACTCTCCAGTTGACAGGCGGATTATTAATTAATAGATAATTTTAAATATGTGAATATGAAAATTGGCCAATCAGATTATATAATCCATATTTAGTTAAAAATTAGTGAAAATAACGAGGGTTTTTTATTAATAAAATTGTTAAAAAATCAAATTTTCATGGTGATTGTGATTATAAGCGATTTGTGACTATAATGAGGTTTTTTTTACTATGTTTGAGTCTGTTGCACAAAATCGGGTGCTTAAATAGAGGTGTGACTATATGGGGTGTGACTATAGGGAGGTCTGACTGTATAACCTAGATTTTTGGACTACTCCCTATTTTGTTATTCTGCTATTTACTATATTTCCCGCTTCTCTTATATTGCCAATCCTATACTTTCAAGTAGGTTGCAAGGGCCTTGCCCAGACGATCATAACCTCACGGTTACTTCCTAAACCTTGGTGTCCTGAGATTACCCATGCGCTGGTGGGGGCACAAGCTAAGCTTTGCCCACTACTCTCAGTAATCTATCGTATATTACTGCAGATATGCTATCTGGATTGGTTAGCAGATACTTACCCTAAAAGTAGGTGAGCACCGGCTATATTGTGTAACTGGCCTGAGTAAGAACCACCCCTATCCTCAGCAAGCTAGCTCTCACTCCTCCTATGTGACACAGCTACTCCCAACTGGATTTCGTAATATATTTCTGTACTACTTTCAACTTCTTATAGAGCGGTTGGTGTTCTACCGTTGGTTAGGCCAGGGAGCTTTATTTCGTAATCAAGCATAAAATTTATAAGCTTGAGCATATATAATTGATCAATCATTTGTTAATCATTGATTGATTATCAAAATTAAAAATTAGTATATAAATGTAACATTAGGGCCGTGCTGTGGACTTTCGATTTTCTTTTTTTTCTTAGTTAATAGTTCTGTCTTCAATATTTACTGGTAATTAGGGGAATATAATTAGGATGACCAAGTGAGCTTGCTACTACAATGAAAAAAAAAATGGTCAAGACTATCTTTTTTTATTATAGAGTTGTGTTTATTGTTAAAATTTAAGAACTGTATTTCACACTATGAACTTTTAACAATATTGTTGTCAGTTAATTGTAGTGCTTCCATTGCCAGTACTTTAGGTTGTTTTTCTTTTCATCACTATCTCCTGTAAAACAAAATCTGCTTTTAATTTTTGGATATTCTTTGTAAATAATTTAGTGCCAGCAAGAAGGTCTTGAATAGTGATTGTACTCAGTCAAAAAATATTACTTGGTTAACCAGCGAGTAAACCCCTGGGCTACTCGGGTAATCAACAGATATACTTGGGTATAAATTTTGCTTGTTGTACCCGAGTAGAGCATCTTATATATGTAATATTTTGTTGGCAATCAAAATTTTTATATTTTTTATACGTATAACTTTTAACACTTCCACTTTAAAGTGGTGAATACAAATAGTAGCCTTAAAAACCTCTCTATTTTTCAAGCAGAGGCAAAAAAAAAGGCCCAAATAAGAGTCCAACAAGCCAAACAAGCAGCCAAAGAACCAAAAAAGAAAAGGAGAAAAAGAGCATTTTTGTCCCTTTTTTGCTCTCACTTTTTTATTTAATATAGTTCTATACATATAGCATTTTTGCTTTAGTTATTATTTTTTTTTAAAAAAAAATTTAATGCCTTTATAACTCTAGCTTTTACCTATTGCAAAATCTGTATCACTTTCAAAATACAGTATTAATAATAAAACTATCCCTTAGATTGTAGTAGAACACAGGCAAATTTGCCTGCGTTTTTGCACTTTTTTAGCTCTGATTTACTTTTTTAAAATACTAAAATAATTAAATAAAACTTTGTACAATTATATTTGAAAATAAGGATTACTTTTTTGCAAAATTAGTTTTTATATTATAAGAAAATAAATTATAGTTACATATAAGCTGAAAATAGATAATTTTAAGAAAAAATTTTTTTAAAAAATTTTATTACAATTTTTCTGCGATCTTATTTAGTTTTAGTTTTAGAACTATAGTTCTTAAGACAATATTGTAGTTTATATAAAGGATGACAACTTTCATTATTGCAACTTTAATGATTTACTTGTAAAAATTAAGACTTGTATTAGAAGTAAAGATTTTTTTTATAGACGGGAACATATAAAATTTGAAAAAATCTAAAGAAAAATTTTAATAGTAAAAATGCCAATACAAGAACTTTAAATATTTATTATATTAAAGTTTTCTAATGATTTTAAAAAAATTTTATAACAAAGTTACTAAAACAAAACTTAAAGAATATTTTTTACTTAGAAAAGATATGGCTAAAATCAATATTTAAAATTTTATTAAAAATTTTAAAATACGCAGGCAAATTTGCCTGTGTTACAATCTAAGGGATAATTTTATTAGATGAGTTAAATATAATAAAACGTGCTATCAATGTATTAGATAAGGTATTCATTAATTGTATTTGCAAGTGGATAATCAAATTCCTCTACTTATTTTAATCAAATTTCACAGATCAATATAGTATGAATATCTTGCAATACAGACCAAAAAATGTAGAAAATGATCTTTATAATTATATATACTAGTTTTTAGGCAAAAATGATTACTGACAATCACATGACTATTTAAAGTTTTTTTCGTACTATACTAACATTGTCATGTTAAAGCCTAAATTATATGAATTAACATGATTATATAGATACTGGGATGTGCAGTAACTATTCTGAATATTGTATCATACAGATTCACTATTATGGATAATATTAAGATTGGAATTAGAAATTTGTATAATACAAACTTTTGAATAGTCACTGTACGTTCCAATATTATATAAAGTTGCTTGATGCTCTACATCGATAATTTACCTACGATTAATATTTATCTGTCCCTAACTTAGATGGTCCAAGCATTACGATCAGTGTATAGTAACTTGTAGTGTATTTAAAATAATGACAATTTAATCTATCCATTTTAATACAATAAATGTAAAAGAAGATAGATTTGTACTAGTATCTGATTTAGTAGATACTTAAATACAATAGTGATAAAATATAAAATTTAGTAAAAACTTATAACAATCTATTTTGAAAATATTGGGTTTAATTAAAGCACCTTTATGGGTAAAAAATTGATTCTAAATATATATTAAAAATCTTTAGCCTATTGCTTAACTATTATATATATATATATTTTTTTTATATAAAAGAAAGACTATACATCAATTCAAATTATATTATTTAATTATTGCCACTTTAATATGTCTTTCATATTATCTCCTAACATTCAATACTCTGTTTTTCAATAGGATGTAATTTCAGCTCAGATATTATTTAATACTACGGTTATAAATTATATTTACGGTAACTTTTCAAAGTTATGAAAAATTTTATACGATGTTATATATACGGACTTGACTTAAAAAGGTGACCATTAAGTGTGAATTTTGACTAGCAGTAATTCTTTAGTTCTTGAGACTTTTGCATAATCAACATCTTTTTGAAATTACATGCTGTTCAGTGGTATATAAAAATAATTTAAATACAAGCCTATTGTCTAATGACATTTATTAGTTACAATTCATTACTTTATATCTGATTATGTGGGTATTATTTGGATATACTTGCCTGGTTATTACCTGAATGTATCTATCGAGTATTACTTTAAAGAATTTACTCAGATACTACTTGGGTGAATCTACTCGGGTATTACTTGGGTGAATTTACCCAGTTATTACTTGGGTAAATCTACTCGGGTAGCTCTAATTATTACTCAGTTAACTAGTTAACCACAGGTAACTCAAGTAATACCAACCTGGGTATAATCTCTAAAAAAATAATAGGTTCCTTTAAACTGACATTTTTTATAAATGAAATTATATTAAAAATTTTTTTGATCAATCAAATATATACTTATTTGATCGATTAATATAATCGATCATTGATTAACCTATTGTTGCTCAAGCCTATTAATTGGTGCTCAATCATTAATCGAAGTCGATCAATGATCGAGTATTATATAATCAAGTCAATTCACTAGGTCAAATGAATCCATATCGGAAACTGTGTAGCTAGATAAAAACCAGAGATCTATCAGGTTTTGATATGTCTTAGTTTTCAATTTTTAAATCAGTTGCATATCGTAAACCTGATAGAACTATAAAGATAATCTTATTTTAATCTGATAAACCTTATTTATATCAGAAATAAATAAGATACAAATCAGTTACCTGATATAACAAATGAATCCATATCGGAAACTGTGTAGCTAGATAAAAACTGGAGACCTATTGGGTTTCGATATGTCCTGATTTTCAATTTTTAAATTAGATACCCAATAGAACAATGAATTTGAACATAATTTGTTTAATAATTTTGTATTTTAAAAAGATAAAAATCGTTTAACTATCTGGCACAGATCAAATGAAGCCATATTGGGTACTGTATAACCAAATAAAAACCAGAGACAAATCGGGTTTCGATATATCTCTAGTTCTTTAATTTCAAATCATAGTCATATTGGGTGCCTGATATGGCTATAGATTTAACCTTAATACTACCCAATATATATTAATTATATCAATAAATCATTTTATCTTAT
Organism: Gigaspora rosea; assembly: GCA_003550325.1. Lineage (NCBI taxonomy): Eukaryota > Fungi > Glomeromycota > Glomeromycetes > Diversisporales > Gigasporaceae > Gigaspora > Gigaspora rosea. The sequence goes on along the minus strand of QKWP01002035.1, from coordinate 67,428 downwards.
ATAAATATCGGTATTTCTATATTTATATAATATTTATATTATAGTACAAGGTTGAACTAAGAACAATCTAATATAAATCAGAGTAATATCAGATATAGCTAACTTTAAATAAGTGCCAGCAGGAAAAAACTGTCATTAAGCTTTCAGTTATACTTTGTTTTCTAGATGGCACTTAGAAAACAAACTAGGCACAACAGGTTTTTTTGAAGTGCTGAAATTGGGTTTAGTTAAACAAAATAAGACTAAGTATGAAATAAAGAATATGTTATCTGTTATCTTTATTTTATTAGAATTAATTCCAAAACACCAGCTGATATAGCTTAAGGGCAGTGTCATTAATCACCTGATTATTTTTTATCAGAGGCCTACCCCCCCTCTTTCTCAATATATAAATAGTCAGGTTCTTATATATAATTTCAACTTTTTTTACCTCTCTCCTCCCCTAAAAAATCACCTAATTTTTGTTACTCCCCTAACGACCCATAGTATATATAAGTTTTTGCTAGTAACATAAGATTTTCATAATTAAAATTTATTTTTCTAATTTATAATTCAATAGTAAAAAATTCTATTTAAAAAAATCCTACTTATTTTCAAAATATGTCACTTATTTGTCAAACCCTCATTATAAATATTTCTTAAATATACCAGGTACTAACTGTACTAACTAGATTTTTTTCTGCTTTTTCTGGAATCTCGTCGTCGAGTCGTGTTGGAGTTGTTCATTCTGGTGCTTTTTCTTCATCGTTGAAGTTGTCTAGTTTGGTGTTTCTTTATTTTTTATTATTTTTTTTTTAAAGTGAGGTTATGCCTTGTTGATTTTATTATTAAGTATATGTTTGTATATATTATGTGATACAATATTATATACTATATTAAGTACAAGAGACTCAGACATTCTTGACTATCTGTGACCTAAACCTACCAGAGCTTTCCATATCCCATTTTCTGTATAACCTGGATTTTTGGACTACTCCCTATTTTGTTATTCCGCTACTTACTATATTCCCTGCTTCTCTCATATTGCCGATTCTATACTTCCAAGTAGATGCAAGGGCCTTGCCCAGACGATTGTAACCTCACAGTTACTTCCTAAACCTTGGTGTCCTGAGATTACCTATGCACTAGTGAGGACCAAGCTAAGCTTTACCCACTACTCTCAGTAATCTATCGTATATTACTGCAAATATACTATCTGGATTGGTTAGCAGATATTCCTCTAAAGGTAGGTGAGCACTGGCTATGTTGCATAACTGGTCTAAGTAAGAACCACCCCTATTTCAGCAAGCTAGCTCTCACTCCTCCTATGTGACGCAGCTACTCCCAACTGGATTTCATAATACATTTCTGTACTACTTCCAACTTATTGTAGAGCAGTTGTGTTCTACCATTGGTTAGGCCAAGGAGCTTTATTTTGTACATTGTACTTCCCACTAGGTGATTTGTCATTTGTTCGTATCCCCAATTCGCAGCTCTACCTCTATAGTAGTAGTTTCCTTCCAATTTAGGTTTGGTACTGATGCCAAAGATGTTCTTTATCCAGTTTAGGCCAATTCTTTACCACAGATCCCTTTGTGTTCACTACTTTTCTCACTACTCAGGTTCATGTTACAGTCATATTACCCTGCCAATTAAAATCCTCAAGACCGCCTAAGGGTTGTTGGTGCTATCTTGCTCTTGCCTGCCAAGAAATTACTCACGCAACTTTCATGTAACTGGACCGTCATTTATAGTGCCAACCCTTCACAATAGATCTCTTTCTGGAAATTCCTAAAACCAGATTTGTACTTTACATGGACTTGTACAGGGTCTTGAATCCGAATTTTCCTAGAGACAACTTCTAGTAGGATTCGAACCAAAGACCTTGGCTGTGAGGGTTGAGCATCTAAACTACCAGACTATGGGGCCCCAACCCAGTGTTTCTTTATTGTTGTCATATTGTTTTTACATTTTAATTTCATTTTAAAATATATAGTTTCTTATTTTTTTTTTAATTGAATTTTTTTTGTTACTTTGAGTACTATTACTTTTAGTCTTTTAGTTTCTTTTTTTTTGAGAACTTGTCGTTGGAGTCTTCTATTCCAGTACTTTTCTTTATCGTTAGAGTCGTCTGGTATGGTGTTTCTTTGTATCTTGTCTTTTACATGTTTTCGATTTGGTTGAAGTTTTTTTTTGGTTGAACTTTTTATTGTTACTTTAATTATTAATACTTTCAGCTTTTTAGATTCTTTTTCTTTATTAGAACTCGTTATTGGAGTTGTTCATTTTAGTATTTCTCGTTGGAATTGTCCAGTTTGGTGTTTTTTCATTATTGTCGTATAGTTTTTCGGTTCTTCACATGTTTTGATTTCGTTTTAAAGTACTGAAATATATAGTTTCTTTTTTTTCTTTTTTTCTTTGAGTACTAATACTTTTAGTCTTAAATTTATAAGGTTTTGTCATTGGAGTCATATATTCCAGTATCTTTAGAGTGCCATCATGGGTTTTTTGGTTTTTCCACGTTTTCGATTTATTTAAATTTTTTTTTTGGTTGAATTTTTTTTTTGTTACTTAGATTTTTAATACTTTCAGCTTTTTAGATTCTTTTTCTTTATTAGAACTCATCGTTTGAGTTGCCCATTCTGGTACTTCATTGTGGGAGTCGTCCAGTTTAGTGTTTCTTTATTGCCATCATGTAGTTTTTTGTTTCTTTACGCGTTTTATTTAGATTCCTTTTCTTGTAAGATCTGATCATTGGAGTCATCTATTCCGGTGTTTTTTCTTTGTTGTTAGAGTTTATACAGTTTGGTGTTGTCATATAGTCTTTTGGTTCTTCATATGCTTTTTGATTTTTTTTTTAATTACTAAACGAGATTAATTGTAGCTTGTTATTGTGTTCATTATATTAAAATAGTTTATTATATTAAAATGTAATGTTATTTTTTTTATAATAAAAAAAATTTTGTAAATTACAATTATATGATATCAATGTTATTAGCAATTAGGTAACTGATTTTTGTGCAATATTGGAAACAATAGGATACCTATTAGGCTATTTGAATACAAATTGGGTAACCAATACAACTATGATAAGCTTTTTGCAAAAACCTGATATGTATCTAGTTTTCTAGTAATATAGTAAAAATAAGTTACAAATAAATACCAATCAGATAACTGATATTAATACGATCTGCACCGTATATATTACCAAATAGTGCCTATCTGCGCCAAAGATCTGTTTATAATCCAAGCCAAGTCAGTTACTTTTAGGCAAAGCATATCGGTAATTTGTGTATTTCTATAATACAAATATAGAAGACCTATCAGGAACCTGATAGTTAACTAGTAAGAATTCATTAGAACCCCAAAATATACATAAATAGGGTAGATATGAGTTTGCCTATTTTTGAGGTTTTTATGCAGATCTTTCTATTTATAGTAATTTTTTGCTTATTTTTGAAGTTTTTTCTGCAGATTTTTTTTAGTAACTCTATAATTAACCTGACCTATCAATGTATATTTCGGGTCCTATTCATTCGACCTGTATTATAATAATTTATCTTATAATTATTACTTTATTTTATTATAAAAATTAATTTATAGTAATAGGTTGCCATAGTAACCCTATATAAATAGCTAATTAAAATTAAATATATGACTATACTATATTGCTTATTATTGGCCAATTATAATTTTCTATAAATATTCTAACATTTCTAATAAAAAAAACAAAGTAAAATTTAACAACTCTAACTATAATTGGCTGCTATGTATAAGATTGCTATAGTAACAGGTCTTTATTAAAATTGGGTTTTAATTATATCTAAATTAGATATAAAATAAATATAGACAATTTTTAAATAAAATATAGAATAGCTAGTAAAAAATAAAATAGTAATATAGAAAAAAAATATTAGAAGTTGTAGATTAATACAAAATTATAATTTTCTTTAATAATTATATTTTTTTTTAATGTTCAACTATTCTTAAATTTAAAATCTCTAATAAAATATTAACCTTAACCTGACTTGTACTAGATCAAAGCTAATTTGTAATATACAAATACTGCTTTCCTAGTTTTGGGCCTAATATTAGCAATAATATATTGAAAGATATAATAACTACTTAAAAAAATACTAGTAACAATATACTAAAAATATAATATCTCTAAAAAAATACCAATAACAATATTTTGAAAGATGTAATAATTCTAAAAAATACAATTTTGAAAATTAATTTCAAAAGTAATAGCAAAATTAACAATAGTTACAAAGTCAAATAAAGGTTAGTAAAAAAATAAAAAAAACTTAATAGCTTTTTATTGATTAGACAAATATGCTTCTAATAATAAAGCCTTCAAAAATAATAATAACAAAAAAAGGAATACTATAATAACAATACTCTAAAATAACAATTCTAAAAGAATATTTACAAAAAAGCAACTCTAAAAGTAATAATTATAAAATTAAAATTATATTATATAATCAATAGTAATATATTGTATATACAACAAATTATATATGTAAATTATAAAATTTTTTAAAAACTTTTTTTAATAATATAGTCAAACCTCTATATAGTTACTCTCTATATAGTTACAAATTCAATATAATTACTTTTGTAAATTTACCACCTTTTTTACTATAATTTTTATCTCTATATAAGCACATTTGTATTATAATCGCTATTACAATTTTTTATTTACTATTTATATAAAACTACACTACATAATTATATTATTATCACCTGATCTATTATGAACTCTTTCCAACAATTATTTGGTTCAAATTTTTAACAGAAGAAAAAACAAAAAGTTTCTTGTTAGAGAATTGCCTATACTTGGTGTGTAGAATAACACAAAATATGGTTTTTATAAAGATCAATAATCTCTTCCTATCAGAACTCCTTTTTATATTCGACATGCAAGCCAAAAACATTTTTTTACAAAATAACTAGCAGAAGGTAGTGCTCTTATATGAAAATTTTGGTGGAGATATAAATATTTTGTTTTTGTTAACTAAGTTTTTTGTGATAAAATAGTGGTGAACAACAAAAAAATGAGTTTTATCTTTTTATACTTTTCTTCAAGTTTGTTTCAAATAACATCTTTTGCCCTTTAGATTTTTTGAAATTTTTGCCAAAAAGTGAGCATCCTAGCTTATTCTTTCCAAAAGATCAGCAGTGTTTATTCTTTCCAAATTGGGTATGCATCCCCAGACCAGAATGGTGCCATTACGAGTAAGTTTGGTTATCAAATAAACAATGAATAATGTGTCATAAAATCTTGAAGGGCATGTAAAAAATTTCTTACCTGGATACATGGTTCGAGACATAGTATTTCACTATATTGGCACTTTTTAGTCTTTATTTGCAATTCTTTTTAGTATTTTGTCTTGAATTTAGTCATTGGTATTGCTATTGTAGGCTTTTTGGTAGTTCTATTTGACACATTGTTATTTGCAGATATTATATTGTAGTTAGTTGTGCTTATATTAATTGCTTGTTTTAGTACTATATTGCTATTTTACTAGTATTATTTGGTTTTGTTTTTAGTAATTTATTGTATTTATATTTATTGCTTTCACTTTTTTTTTACTAATTACAGTTTTTTCTTTTTTTTTTTGTAAAATAGTCATCACAACTTTTATATATAGATATTGATCGATATATAACAGTTAATTGTTTTATATCAATTAAAAAATAACAATATATATCGATTAACTGGCTAAAAATTGATATATATCTATAGTCGATATATATCATTTTTTATATTATAATCGTTAGGGCGCCTACTTTTATCACCTGATTTCAGTTTATTAGTAGCCCTTACCCCCCCCTAGATATGAAAATTATTAGGTCTTATATATAATTTCCAAAATTTTTGACCCCCCCTAGAAAATCAGGTGATAAAAGTAGGCTCACTTATATATCTATAAATCGATTATAATCATAATTATTTGAAACGATATATAATGATTAACAAATTTTAATAATTATATTCTCATCATAAAAATTTAACCCAAATGATACTGGTAAAAAAAAAAAAAAAAACAAAGTTCAAAATTTCTTAAGCCCATTTGATTTGTAAGCTACCAAGAATCATAAATATATATTCTACAAAATGTACAAAAAAACTTAAAACAAAAAAAGCCATTTTGAACGATTTTTACCTCTTCTCCCTTTTACCCCTTTCTCCTTTTTACTCCTCTCTCCCTTTTTTTTTTCTTTTTTTTTCTCTTTCTTTTTTTTTTTTAATATTTCGAATACTTCGAAATATTTTAGGATAATTTGTAACCTGGATCATATCAAGAACACGTTTGACTAATATTTTCGAAACGTTTCAATGATTTTAATAATTGCACTACAAGATCAGATTAGATTATTGTTTATTTTTTTTGTTTATAATTTAAATCTTCTATCAATTTTACATTGTTTTTTCGTTTTCCTTTTGTTTTTTTTTTAGTTTCGCTTTATATTTTTTAGTTTTTTTTGTTTTTTATTTAGAAAAAATCTAAACAGTGCACTGGTGCACTCAGTGCACCCCTATAAATAAATTTAGTATAAAAATTAGGGTTAGGGTTAGGGTTAGGGTTAAATTTAGGATTAGATTTAGGGTTAGAGTTAGAATTAGTGTTAGAGTTAGATTAGGTTTAGAGTTAAAGTTAGGGTTAGGATTGGGTTTAGGGTAAAATTGCGAGAGGATCATTTTTAGGGTTAGGGTTAGGGTTAAATTTAGGATTAGATTTAGGGTTAGAGTTAGAATTAGTGTTAGAGTTAGATTAGGTTTAGAGTTAAAGTTAGGGTTAGGATTGGGTTTAGGGTAAAATTGCGAGAGGATCATTTTTGCTTAGTAACACAACAGGGGTTACCCTAGTAAAATTGCGAAATAGCTTAGTAACATAACAGGGGTTACCCAAGGGGTGCACTGAGTGCACAGTGCACTTTATAACAAATTCTTTTTTTTATTTATATTTTTTTTATTTTTTAATTTAATTCGTGATTCGTATACAAAACAGTGATCGACAATAACATTAATTGGAGATAATCTCTATATATGTTTTTAACCACTTTTAGAATCTGCGCATTTCTTAAATAAAAATATAGTACCACAAAACTAAACTTGATCTAGAACGTGATATAGAACATGAATTAAAAGCATAAATTGTGCCATGGGCTTGGATACCTTGAATTTTTGGCGTATTTCTTAAAATGAGCTATAATAAATATCGCTATGTTTGAAAAGGAAAAGATTATATACACGGTGCAGGAAATTTAAAACCTCCCACATAAAATAATGCACATTGAAAGTAAATTTCTTAAATACACCAAGAAAAACATACACTTAAATAGCAACTTGCCACTATCGAACTTAGCTTTTCTCATTCAAATATAAAGTGACTCATTTAGATATAAAGTGGTGAAGGTTTAGATTTCCGGCACCATACATACGTACATTGTGCAGTAATATGTAACATGTGAATAAATATATACAGTAATCGCTATACAACAATAGTAGAGTGATAGAAATAGTTACGTCTTTGTTCTTTTTTTTCTCTATATTTATACCAATAATGGATTTCATTCTTTTACATAGCGAAATAAAAACTTTTTTTAAAATGCTGAACAATACAAAGCTATACATCATGTAATTTGTCATTGTCATGTTAAAAAACAAAAAAAAATAATATCGCAATCAAGATTTTCTTGGTAAAGACTATATAAAGGCAAGCGAACTTAGCATCTAATCTTAAATACATATCATAGTATGCCAAAATACAAAGTCTCGCTTGTTTTTCGAGGTGAAATTATAAAAAATTTGCATTATGGGCCGTATGCTAGAGCTTGGTGGGTTGCGCGTCCAACCAACAACTATACAGTTTATATCCCCCTTTATCCTTTGTGTCTTGGGATGAAAACTATTACTACAATAAATGGCCAGGACTTTATGATTACTGTAATTCAGGACAATTTAGAACCTAGATTTTTATGTCAATTAGAAGATTTACGAAGTAAAATATGTAAAAGTTCATCAGAAGCAATTACTTCCGTATATCAACTAGCATTTTCTACAAAAACTAAACTTGATGGTCTTTAGTTATGGGACTTGATAATTTAGAAATATGTAATTTATTACTTTCAGATCTTTATTTTCGACCTTTTTCTTCCAAATTTTCAAATTTAAATTTAGTTATTCTCGAAATTGGTATATCAGATAACCCAGATTGGAATTACGCTAGCAAAGGATATAAAAGCTCCTTTATATATAACTTTCAAAAAACTCGTTCATTATTTTTACAAGAGTTTACTAATAATGAAGCAGTTGTTAAAATCTATCAAAATTCTCAGGAAACATGTGTTTTTCGTAATGTTAACGCCAATATAGTTTGGAATAAAATTGGTATACTAATGCATTTTACAGGAAACACGCTTTTTGGACTAGAACACGAGCAAACAAAATCTGCAATCGAAAAAGAACAAACTTCACATTGTACAGTTGAAAATTGGCAGAGTAAATCAATTATGAACAAACTTTTTAATCATTACTTAAGAAAATTTATTTCTATATCTATAAATTGGGAAAATTTTTTCATTAGCTGACAAACACAAAAAAATAATATTATTGAATTAACAGCGAAATTTAAAGAAATATACCCACCAAATTATATTGTCAAAGATCGTGAATTGCGGGCGTGGAAAGCTTTATTACGACATACTGGTTGTACAAATGTAACACCCTTTGGAAAAGAATCTAAAGTAATCCAATTCTTTCACGGTGCTGCCTACTTTACCGACAGTTATTTCTGTATTTCACTAAAAGTCCATTTAGCCAATATCACATGAGTGCCGTCTAGTGTTTCGGGCGAAATTATTTTCCAAATCTGAAACATTTCGCCCAGAGGAATTTTAATTTCATCCTATAAGTCCGAAACCCTCCAAAACTAGTTTCGCCTGCAAATGATATGAAATTCGGGTTTCGCCCAAAACACTAGTGCCGTCAAAGAAAAATCTACAATCGGGTTTTCAAGTATATTTTGTGTACAGTTGGTTATCTGTGTGCCGTCTATAGTAAATCTATGTTCAATTATAGATTTACTATAGATGACACACAGATAACCAACTATACACAAGATATGCTTGAAAGCCGATCGTGGGTATTTCTTTGACGGCTCTCATATTAGAATAGGGCTAACATTTATTAGTTACAGGTTGTCGGCTAAATAAGCTGTCGGTGAAATGATTGTCAAGGCGGGTCCCAATTGTTCATGTCAGTTATGAATGCAACATAAGAATAATTCTAACTTTTCATATCTTTTTTCTATAGTTTGAATTTTGGACTCGATCAAAAGACTCAGCGAAGGATGGAGCTATGTTGAAGTACCTATATGAAAGTAAATTTCTTCAAAATGTCCCAGTAAATAACGAAAATAAAACAGATCAATTTTGGAATACTTTTCAAGATGCATTAGATAGTAATATTCGCGGCAATAATAGAAAAAGAAGAATATTGTCTATTATTGCAGAAAGATTTCACTATGACACAATTAAAGAAAAGTTATCTGTAAGTAATTTATCAACAGTATTAAAGCACTTTGAACTCGAATTAATAATCTAAAACTTATCTTAAGTCTCTAATTATTTGATTACTGAAGCATGTCGTTATGCGCGTATTAATGGTCCAGGAGGTGTTCAGTTAGAAAAGCCCAAAATTACCTTAAAAAAATTGACACCTGAAAAAGAAGAACAAATTGAAAGTTTTTTTCAAGATAAAGCAAATGTCATAATGAGTTCTTATAAAACTGATGCTACTGGATTACCTGTACATTATTTAAAAAATAACAAGAGGGCTTTATGGGAACGATTTAATGAAAAATATCCAGATGGTATTAAAGGAACAACATTTTATAAGTACTTATAAGAAGATCGATATATATATAAAGAAGACTTGGGTAGTTTTTGTTCAATTTGCAACATGTATGGATACGAATCTTTTGATGAGCTCCGAAAATTAATACAATACTACGTACACTTGAATCATCAGGTAAATTTATTTTTGGTAAAAATAATATACCTCACTCTCGTTGTAGTGAAGTCGTTATGCTAAGAAAAAATCCTGTAGTGCGACCCAGATCTAATACAGAATACTATTAAAAAACTTACAAAATACCTATAAATATCTTGATTGATAATGGGTATATTGTATTGGGATATTCAGTATAAACATATATAAAATCAATTTATAATAATATGACAAATATCACGCATACCTAAACATTACCCCTGATAAAAAAAAATACACGGATATCTTGCATGAATACTTTGTTATGTCGATTTATCGAATATTCACTACACTGATAGTTCACTATAATAAAAGTTATAATACTTTTAATATCTACTAATTTTATCAATAACAAGAAACGATTGCTTACCGAATGTAACAACCTGCAAAGGTATTTGAAAAAAGATTATGAAACCGAATTAAAAGTTGATTTTTATGGTTATACTAAACATGATATTTGTATAAATCATTGTATGTTATATGCTTTTGGAGTTTGCTCGCAATCACACGATCTAACCTGTAGTCGCTGTGGAGCCTTCTTCAATTTGTTTATACAAATTCAAAAGCATATACCATCCGATCGCCATAATGAATTAAACGAATTGAAAGAATACTTATTATATTATTTAGCTCATCAAACCAGAAAGGTTTATTTAAATGCGCAATTTAATGCGCATATAAGTGAGCTTGATGAAACAGGTGCCCTAATAATAGTAGATTATAAAATGAAAGTTTTACCAAAAAGTGCATGAGAAACAAAACAAGACTTTTTTGAGAAAAAAGGGTGGACATTACATTCAACATTAGTATATACTCGCCCGTCTAATAATACAAATTTACAAGTTCGTGCATTCGATCATTGGTTGACTGATATGCGTCAAGACGCTTGGTTTACGGCTTCCTCATTACATGCTGCAATATCAGAAATAGATCCTCAGCCTGAATGGGTTATTTTTATCTCAGATAATGGACCCCATTATCATAATGCAGATCTAATGATGATTATGGGAAGATGGAAAGAATGGTATAATGTACATGTTAGAAAATGGACTTTTCTTGAGGCAGGAGAGGCTAAAACGACAATCGATTCGCACCATGCACAGGTCTGAATATCCTAACCTTGTGACATACACATCACTCTGGGTATACTGACATCTGGATATAATGACCCCATAGTAAAATCTTTCTATACTGTTAGGTTTTCGATATAACTCACATTTTTTGATATTTCGAAAATTTTTTACTAATGTCTCAAAAATATCGATATAACCAGAGTGACGTGTTAATGGATAAGATCGGGTTGGGTTGGGCTGACCAACTTCAAACCTGCTCTATTAATCTTCTACACAAGCTGCTCCAATCTATAACCGTTTTAAAACCACTCTAAATTTAGTTGAAGTAGCTCCAGAGTATACAACTTTACTAACAATTCTATTTTTAAATAATTACAGATTTCGCACGCACTTAATCGTCACGTTCGCTTAGGATTTAATATCGCACAAGGATCAGATATTGAGTTGGCCATTGAAGGAATTTGTGGAACATCAGTGGCCAATTTAGAGCCAGAACGATCTAAAGGTAATAAGAGTAAATATGATATTAAATAATAACAAACTGACTTTATATTAGTTTCAGGTAAAAAACGCCTCAATACTTTACCAGGTAATTCAAACTGGTTTTCGTGGGAGTGGCCGTGGGATGATAATTGTACGGGGTATATTCGAGCACGTGCGATGCCTAATATTGGTGAATGGAACGAATTTACACCTGCAAAATTAGAAAAATTACAAAAAAAGGATATTCAAAAGCCAAATCCTCAAGTTTCTGCGCATTCAGTTCCCAAATCTTCATGGTTTATTCCAATGCCACATAAATCAAGTAATGTACTAATTTTTAGTACTTTTTTTTTTGTTTTTTACAAAGTAATGCTGTCATTCATTTTGCTATTTTGGAAATCCTTCCTGATCGTTTAACGGTTGATCAACTGAAAATACAATTAACAAACCGAAAAGTTGGTTATAATAGTGAAAGTACGAAACAAAATTTGATATCTTTATTGAATCATACATTATCTCAAGAGCCGGAGTTCCAATAAACAGGTATCGTTAATTTGCATAGACGAAGTAATGTGAGATTCAGCTAATTGCAATGTAATTATAGAGTTATCTGTTGAAGCATTGAATCCAAATGAAGAAAAGTAAAATTACATTATTTTATAGTAATAAATAATCGCATGCAAAATAATTGCAATTTAACTCACCATCAATAAAAACCTATACAGTGAATTTCCGCTTGCATTAGGCTGGGCGTTGAAGGAAAACCAAAGAAAAAGAGGTGGAGGTAAAAGAATCAGTAAACACATCATAACTTATCTAGAAGGATACTTCTTAGCGGGTAATATTAATAAAAGTGATCGGTATAGCGCAGAAGATATGCATAATGAACTAATAGAGCTGGTAAAAATAGGTAGTTTGGAAGAAAGTGACGTTCCAAAGGTATCAACAATTCAAAACTGGATAGGTCGATATGCGACACAATATAAACAAAAAATAGCACATGTTAGTCAGTATAGTATGTTCACTAGTAAAACTTGACGTAACAATATGTAAATGGTATACTTGGTACTAGTGAATTATAGCATTTTAGGAGGTCGGAATCTGGCGTTTCTCTAATAAAAAGTTTTTAACGATAAAGGTTTATTAAAAGATCTTATCAAAATTAAATTCTTGTAGTTTGAATCAATCGGTTACACTACTTTTTAATGCAGATTTTATATAGTTTTGTCTATATACTTATAGAGTAAAGTTTGTCACTCATGTAACTTTTTATAAATGATCTACAAAATGTTCTCCAAATTTTATTAATAGATTTTACTGGTTCGCATGTGGATCATCCATTAATTTATTTTATTTTTATACTTTTTTTTTTTTTAATGTTAAGGTGAGGTCATGCCTCTGGACTTTATTGAGTATATACAAATCGTTACAATATATTGCTTACAATTATTATACTATCTACTAAGTACCGAGACTTGGACTAATTTATCCATAACCTAAACCTACCAGAGCCTACCAGGACCCCGAAGGACTCTAATACAACTTAGATCTGAGTTTGTATAATATCAGCCAAATAGGCATATAAAATAGGCCAAAATTTAAAAAAATTTACTATATAAAAATGCAATGTTTGATGACTTTCTATACAAAATTTCCTTTTTTAGTAACCTCTAAGTTATATCAGGGTCCTTCAGAGTCCTAGCCTACCATACTCCTATTTATATAGCCAGCCTGGTTTTGAATGTCACTTTTCTCCAACCAACCGTTAGTATTCACATGTCCACCACTTAACCCATATTTTCTAATATTATTACTTCCAATTTGGTATATGTGATTCCAGGTACTGTATTTGTCCGAAAATAAGCAACCCTTTTTGGCCAAAAAGTTATACAAAAAATTGTGTGGTAGCTTATTTTCAGATTGTTAAATTTTTTGAAAAATCGAAAAACGTACTGATAAAAAGTTGTCAAAATGCCATGAAATTTTTACTATAGGTGTATTTCGTTACGCTGAACAACTTTACTTATTCGACCTTTTGAAGTTTATATAGTAAAAAAAAAGTGTTATATGTAGCGACTGTTAACGATTTTTTTAAAAATTTTTCTGAAAATCTGGAGGGTAGCTTCTTTTGGAGGTAGCTTATTTTTGGAAACCTACAGTAGGCGCTTTCTGCTTCCAAATTGGTATACCCAGTTCCTTACTAGCATACTTTTAGGGAGTTCGTATCTCGAGCCATGCAGTTGCCTCTACCACATTAGATAAGTATCTCAAGCCTGCAAGCTGCCGCAACTAGCTGATTTTTCTGTGACTTGGGAACCCAGGATTTAATATTCTAAATTCAGAAATGTGCGAATGACTATACTCCCCACTATGGTAACAAGTATCTAGGCATGTTTCGCTAAAGCTTCCAGTCCCTGATGTAGTTGGATAGCATCATGAGGCTCGGCCAACCCGATTTACCACTATATGCACTTATACCAGCTATACCTGTTACTGGTGGTACCAGATCCTCTTAACGTCCTAAGACTCCCATATGGGTGCATCCAGAGCTCCATCAGGCTTTGACACGTACACGCCTCCATGCTTCTACTTCTTGTTGGTCAGTCAGTTTCGTCAGCCCTTGCAGGGTTAATTCTGATCCCCAGTACTCACATCCAACACCTTCAACTTTATACCGATCTCTCCCAAACCACCAAGCCAGTTGGCCAGGAAGAATTGGTCTGCCTGGCTTTATGTGCCAATGGACTCCCTTTCCTTGGTACCCACTTCTAAAACATAGGTTCATTTCCTCCAGTACGACTCTGGCGGCCAGGTTGGTGTCCCCTCTTGCTATAGGATATGTTCCATTCAGTTTTCCGGTCTCCGGTTGAGAGGGCTTCTGTAGCACCGTAGAAGAATCTTCCTTACCTCCCTACTCGGGCTTGCCAAACGGGGTTCAATTGTTTCAGTCCCTTGGATTTGTCTGTGTAACTTATACAACTACACTGATGCTCTTATACAAGATGGTGGTCCAAGGTTACAGGTAATATACCCGACCGATCGATGAACAAATGTTACTATAACACAGGCCTATTTTCTAATTCATCTCCAGTAGGATTTGAACTCTAGACCTGCCGCTTGGGAGGTGACAACCAGACAGCTTCTCTATGTCACCACATCCTTTTTTATTTTTATACTTACTACTAGCACTTTGCAAGAAATCCGATGACTTTTCAGCACTTATCGCAAGCCAACTTAGCTTTTCAATACTTTGCAAGAACACACAACTAATTTCTCTGGTAATTTCTAAATTTCAAGAACACAAGTTTTCGCAAGTTTTTGCAAGGTTTTGCTTTATTTATTTTTTTGTTTCATGTTTTTTGTTTTTGTTTTTTTTTTTATTTTTATTAATTTATTTTATTCTGGCACTTTGCAAAAACCTTCGATGATTTCTGAATTGCAAGATTATGTACTCTTACTTCAGAGAAATAGAGATTTGAGGCTTCATTTATTTTTTATTTAGTTTGCTTACATTTTTGTTTTTTGTTTGTTTTCTTTTTTTTTACTTATTTTTTTAATTTTATTTTATTTTATTTATCCTTTACTTTTTCGGAACTTTGCAAGAAAACGATTTGACTTTTCCAGCACTTTACAAGAACACCAATTCTAACATCTCTAGCACTTTGCAAAAAGTCACAAATATGAACTAATATGATCGAATATAATCGAATATAAGCAAATATAAGCAAATATAATAGTTTATTTTTTTTAGGTTTTGTTTTTTGATATTTTTTCAGGGTTGTTTTTTTGTTTTTGTTTGTTTTTTTACTTATTTTTTAATTTTATTTTATTTATTCCTTACTTCTTTCAGAACTTTGCAAGAAAACGATCTGACTTTTCTGGTACTTACAAGAACATCAACTCTAATTTCTCCACCACTTTGTAAAAAGTAGCGAATATAAGTGAATATAAGCGAATATGAGCGAATATGAGCGAATAGAGGTCTGACTTGTTCAAAAAATAAATATTTGAATATTCATTTGCTTAATATTTTTTTTTTCGAAACTTGTTTAAAAATTTTGAAAATATTCTATTCACTGAATATTCATTGAATATTAAATATATTTCAATTTTAAAAATTATATAATATCTCACTTAAATTAGCCAATAAAATTGCAAATAAATTATTAAAAAATAAAATAAAATTATAAAATTATATATATATATAAATGTATATTTAATAAGAAAGAATGTACTTGTCACCGGCGGTGACACACCCCTGTATAACGTACAATCAAAACAAACATAAACACGTGTAAATTTATTTTCGTAGAATTAGGGTTAGGGTTCGTTTAGGGTTAGAATTAAAGGTAACTATATAGTAAAATTTCACGAAGAATTTTTTTTTGCTAGAATAAAGGGTGGTTTCATAGGCAAAATTTTCAGCTATCGTGATATTTTTAAAAACAGCGTTTTTTTCGCTTTGTTTTTATATTACACAATCAGGTGTAATGTTATACCTGATTTTGATTCTTATTGGCACAGTTGGCATGGGATTGTCACCGCCGGTGACAAATAGATTTACTCATCTAATAAATATAAAATATAATATTAATAATAATAAATAAAAAAAATATAAAATTTTATATTAAATTGCGATACTGCACAAAATATTGTGAAAACCTATAAAAATGCATGATTATGTAAATATGTATATCGTTTAAAAATTTGCGAAAATTTGCAAAATATTGTGAAACAATGCGAAAATATCAAAATATTACTCCCTGCGCGCATTAGTTTATTGATTTGCATGAGTATGCAACCCCTGTAGGAGAGAGTAATTTGCATTGTTTTAGTCTATTTCACAATATTTCGCAATATATTTCAAAATATTTCTAAATAATGACCGTAATATTACCGTAATATAATGTAATATATTATGTAATATACCGTAATCGATTATAAGATTTTCGTAATATTATGCTGTAATATCTTACATAAGGTTACGTATATATAATTCACTGATGTAGTACTTCAGAATGTGTATTATATAATATTTGCCATTTTTGATTAGTTAAGAGATGCCTAAAAGCTTCTTTTTTGTTAAATGAGGTTTTTAATTTATCGATTTTTTTATTAATTTTCTTTTATTGATTTTTTTGTTATTGATTTTTTTATTGATTTTTTTTTATTAATTTTTTTTATTGATTTTTTTTATTTTATGGTATATTTTTTATCATACTGCATTTTTTTATCTTTTTTTTATTGTTTTTATTATTTTTATTATTTTTTTATCTTTTTATTTTATTATTTTTTTTATTGTTTTTTAAATTTTATTTATATATATTTTTTATTGATTTTTTTATCTTTTTTTTTTATTGTTTTAATTTTTATTTTTTTATTTATTATTTTTTTTTAAAATATTGTTTTTATTTTTTTATTTTTTTTAAATTATTCTTAATTGATAATCTGCCTGTCAACTGGAAAATAGGCAAAATATAGCGTGCTTTTATCAAAAATTTTTTTTAGTGGGCATGTATCATTAACTTAGTAAGAAAAAGGTTTAGATAGAAGCACGCTACATTTCGCCTATAGTGATTTTAATATCATATGTAATCTCCGTCACGAATTTTTATATAGTTGGCCAATCATTTTTCAATGATATCTCACTATACACTAGGCCGATTTGGGTAATCTAACTACTATTAAATATGTCTCGATAAGCTCTACAACTTTCAATTAGTGGACATGTATCGTTAACTTAGTAAGAAAAAATTTTAGATAGAAGTATACCACATTTTGCCTTTTCTCTAATTAACATATAGATTATCAATTAAATATTTATTTATTTATTTATTTTTTATTTTTTTATATATTTTTTAATAATTTATTTTTATTTCTTTATTTATTTTTTTAATATTTTTTTCTGATTGTTTTTATTATTTTTTTCATTTACGTATTTTTTGATTTTTATTTTTTTTATTTATCATTTTTTTTTAAAATCATTGTTTTTATTTTCTATTTTTTTTAAATTATTCTTAATTAACTAATTATTTATTTTTTATTTTTTATGTTTTTTTTTAATAATTTATTTTTATTTCTTTATTTATTTTTTAACTTTTTTCGATTTTTTTATTTTTTTTTAATTAAATTTTATTTATTATTTTTTTTTTATTTATTTAAGTTTTTTTAAAATTATATTTTATTTTTTTATAGTATATATTAGACTAATATAATTAGCTAATTATTTTTCAGATTGGTGATTATTAAATATTTTTTCTTTTTTTTTAATTTTTTTGTTATATTTAAAAGTTGTCAACACCATTAAAGCACGGTTGGAGCCCAGAGATACTAGAACTTGTATTAAAGATAAGTTTTTAGTTTCTTGTTTTATTTGTTTTTTATTTATTTAGGGACGTGCCATTTATCACATGATATTTTTTACTTAGAAGCCACTCCTAACCATATATAGTATAATCATTTTATTTAATTTTAATGAATTAATATAATATAGTATATAAATGTGATTACTACCTCTAACCATGTATTCATAGTAAAAATCATATGATAAATGGCATGCCCTTTACTGTATTTTGTGTAATAACGCACACTTGTCATTATTTTGAGCACCTGTGCGTTATTTTAGGATGCACATGTGTGATATTTCAGATCAATATTACTATATTTAATAGACATATGCAATATACATATTTATCATCAAACTTTTAGAGGAGGGGCATTATTTCGGAATGCACATGTGCATTATTTTGAGTCAAATAGGCGATTTTTAAAAAAGTACTAATTTTGAAATAACACACATATGCGTTATTATACGAAAATACAGTATTCACTTCTTTCTTTTATTTTAGGCTTGTGCTTTACTGGAATACTATAATTGAACATTGAGAATGCATTGTTGAAGCTGTCATTGGTATGCGTTTATATCTTGTATTGGAAAATTGTGTTGAATATTGTTATTGTTATAGAATTGGAGTTGAAAAGAATGAATATAGGCTAGTATATGATAGTATTCTTTTTTTTTATAGTACTAATGTTTTTTTTCTTTAGAATGCATATAGTACAAAATATAGCGCAATAGTTAAATAATAAAGTAGGTATCAAAAATCTGAAAAGATAGAAAACACGAATAGAAAAATAGTGTTGGATATTGTTATCATCATAGAATTGGAGTTGAAAAGAATGAAAATAAGAATAGTATATGATAGTATTTATTTCGTTTTTTTTATAATAGTACTAATATTTTTTTTCTTTAAATAAAACATAGTATAGAATATAGCACAATAGTTAGAATAAATAGAGCATGATAGTTAGTATAGGCCGGTGCAGAAAGATTTGTACCTCAAAAAATTCATAATTTTGACACTAAGGAAAAAATTTTTTTTCTTGATTAATTATTAAAAAATTTTTTAGTATCAAATAAAATAGGTTTAATCTAAGGTTGGTGACAGATATTACATAATATTTTAGGGGGGATGGGGGTCTCTAAAATCTTATGTTAAATATAGAAGTTCATAATAGCCAATCAAATTTTCTTATATAGGGGGAGGGGATAGGGGGTATAGTAAAATTATATTACATAATATATGATATCACCCTAACTTATTATATTATTTTTTCAGACTTGTTATTGCCACCCCCCACTTTTGTTAATGCCACCCCCTATCCCAGAATCCAGTCATCTCCGGACTACTTCCAGCCTTTCCAGACCACTTCTGACCTAAATTATGTGATCCAAGCCACAAAACAAGGTCATATAACCAATAAAATTTTCTCAAAGCTATTTAGTTACACAAAATTGTACCGCATAGTTTGTGTAATCTTTTTATCCAATCAATTTATAGACCGGGATCCTAGGTCCGGTCCGGGTCTATATAGAATTTTAATAATAAAATTCTACAAATTCTTAAAATTCACAAATTCTTAATATTTAATTCTAATTTAATGCACTAAGTAAACTTGTTTAGCACCTAAAAATACACCAAATCGGCTATGTTGTATTATTTTACTTGAAATTTGGAGAACAGATGCATAATTTTGGATTTTTGATCAAAAAA
>QKWP01002035.1:26268-45898 GCA_003550325.1 Gigaspora rosea | reverse complement strand
AAAAAAAAAAAAAAAAAAACAAAAATATAGTATAAAAAAAAGAATTTAATAATTTATCGAATGGCAATGTATCACCACCCCTGATCAACCCATTAGAATGCAGGATCAGGTGTAATGTGAAATCAAAGCGATTCCGATTTTTTTCAAAAATCACATATAGCACGAAATTTTGCCTATGAAATCATCTTTCATGCTATACCAAAAAAAATTCCTCTCGAAATTTTGGGTTAGAACCTTTTTACTAAATTGCCCTACCCTAACTCTAACCCTAACCCTTACCTAATTCATTGTTTTGATTTCACGTTATACCAGATCTTATAGGGTGCGATATATCGCATAGGCGAAAAAATAAAAAATTCTAAAAAAAAATTTTTAACTTTTTTAAAAATTTTTTTATAATTCTGCTAATTCTGGCCGGCATTATGGTAATTCTGGCCAAAATTTTAGCGGCCAAATTTTACATTTATTAATAAAAATAGTTAACTTTAAACCTTTATAAAAGTAGTTAACCTTTATAAATCAAAAAACTAATTCTATAGCTTTATTCTTAAAGTCTTTCTCTACACTGCTATAGAAAGACAAATTGTCCTAGCTATACTAGTTATTTTTTTATAACAGTTTAAAAATTATTAATTTCGTTTGTTGATTTAAGGGTTCCTGCACTGTATTAATAAATTTTTTTATTTTATCAAAAAAAAAATCAAAATAATTTTATTTTTATCAATCCGGTAACCTAATAAGTATATTAAATTAAAAAAATTAAAAATTAATTTGTACAAAAAATATTTTAATCAGAGCTATTTGAGGTACAAATCTTTTTGCACTAGCCCATATCTGGTTTATAATAGTTTTTTTAATATAGTACTAACTGTTCTTTTTTCTTTAGAACGAACATAGCACAATTGTTATTATAGAACATAGTGCAATAGAGAACAAATGTAGCATGATAGTAGAATGTACATAGCACGAAAAACGTAGCATGATAGTTCGGGATGTAGCAAGGTAGTTAGCATAGAATATAGTATGATAGTTAGTAGTAAGATAGTTAATATGGAGAATAGCTAGACTTCCATATAGGCCTGAGCTATTTATGGGTACCTATAAGTAGTGCTATAAAGGTCGGGCAAGGATATCAATTTTTGGACCCTTAGATAAGGGTAAGGGCACCAGGTGCTGGGCGCTTACAAAGCTGGGTAGGGTCTGGGTAATACTGCTTACTGCCCTTTTTGGTCCACAGGTACCGGTTAACGCATTTTATGTGACCAATAACCAATCATAATACAGATGCATAGTATAAATATATGGGTGTTATTTTATAGCGACCCGTCGCCATAGCACTCTACGATCGACCAATCAAAATCAATCATATGAGTCACATGATCACTAATTTGCAAAGCAATATACACAAAGCGAGCCAGCGAACACATGACTCACAGAACCGATTTTGATTAATCGATCATTTAAAAAATATCGCCCAATCACTAAAATTAAAAAAAAGTAAATCCATTGAAAATTTTATCACTACTACTGGAGCAACCCCAAAATTTTTTATTTTTTTAAAAAAAAATCATTACAAATATTTTAATTTATTTTTATCAAATCTATTACTATATTATAATATTATAAACCCAACGAATCTTTTATAAAAAAAAAAAAAAAAAGCACAATCCAACACTAGTGCTTCTATACACATTTGCCTGGTGCCTTCATACATGTTTGCCCGGTGCCTTCATACACGTTTGCCTGGTGACTTCGTACATGTTCGCCCGGTGCCTTCATACACGTTCGCCCAGTGCCTTCAAACACGTTCGCCCGATGCCTTTATCATGTTCGGCCCATTTCAGCAAAACTTAAAAAAGTTAGTAACAAGACAATAACAAAAAAAAAAACAAGAACAAAAAACTTAATCTTATCTACTCGAAATGCCGCAAACATGTTTCCTGGTACTGATTCTTCTCGGCGAAGCTTTAAAAAAACCTTCAAGAAAGAAAAAACGAAATTAGTAATAAGATTAAACAAAACAAAGAAAAAGCACAAGATAAAGAAAAAAATTTAATAGCTTACCAGAAACACTGCACACACGCCTGCTCAGTATTGAATTCATGTCTAGCGAAGTCTAAAAACTCCAAGAAAATATAAACACCAAGAAAGAAGTTAGTTACAAATCTAACAAAAAAAACGAAAAAAAGAAAAACAAAGAAAAAATCTTACCTGAACACCCATGCACGTTTACCTGATGCGGATTCATGTCTGGCAAAACCTAAAAAATCCATTAAATTAATAACAAGACAGAAAAAAGAAAAACAAAGAATTAATATCTTACTTTAAACCGCCGCATATCCAAAAACCTTCAAGAAAGAAACCGACGTCTGTCAAGAAAGAAATCAACGTCCATCAAAAAAGAAACCCAAAACCCGATATCTTCTAAGAAAGAAAACTGATGTCAAAGAAAACTGAAATTAGTAATCAGACTAACAAGAAAAAAAAAGAAAAATAAGAAAAAAAATTTAATAACTTACTTGAAAAGCTGCATACCACTGTACGTTCAAAAACCTTCAAGAAAAAAACTGACATCCGTCAAGAAAGAAATCGACGTTTGTCAAGAAAGAAACCCGAAACCCAATATCTTCCAAAAAAGAAAACTGATATCAAAGAAAACTAAAATTAGTAATCAGACTAACAAGAAAAAAAAAAGAAAAAACAAAGAAAAAAATTTAATAACTTACCCGAAAAGTTGCATTTGTATGTACTAAGCAACGTCTGGCAAAGCCTAAAAAAAAAAATATTAATAAAAACAAGACAACTTTAAAACAAAACAACTAAAAGCAAAAAAAAAAAAAAGAAAATCATAATATACCTAAAAGTCATTTAACATTCGCTAGTGCTGTTGGTATTTTGCTCCCTCAAGCCTACAAACCTAAAAAAAAAAAACAAAATAAATGAATTTCTAAAAAACAACAACCGAAATCTAAATAAGATCAGATTGGATTAAGGGAATTAACCCCCAATCCGGCTTACCCTTTTATATGATCATCAATCTTTAATGTGATTGGCTGATTATATAAGGGTTGTATAGCGAAGGGTCGCTATTGTATTTTTGCCTATATATATATATGAATTAATAATTCTTATATTAGAAAATTATACAACACATGCTAAACTATTAAGGCCAAGTACACTTTTAAGTACTAATACCCAACGCTTTAATTACCAATGTCTAATACTCTAGATTACCAATGCCCAACGCTCTAAATTACATCTCTAGATTTATTAATTTACTTCAATATACAAGTACCAACACGTAAAGTACTAGCATAATAGTAGCAACACATAGTAGAACTAGTAGAAAGCTGCTGAAACCACATATATTATTTGGTTATTACTGCAATTTTTATTATTAATAATAAAACTAATAAAATTTTTAAATTATGAAATAAAAAAAAATAACTAAACATTTACCTAATACTACCAAAGCAAACAAGCTCATTAATATGGGTAACCCCAAGGATAACTATAGTAATCCTGCAAATATAAATGACTCAATAAATAATTATGATGAGCCTGATAATTATGATGAGCCTGATAATTATGATGAGCCTGATAAAATGGATGACCTTATAGATATCATAAAGTCGATAGCTATAATATTGACTCTGCCTCAACATCATTTATACTAGCTATCATCACTCATTACTGACTTGGATTTTATCTCAATTAACAGCTCAACTACTAATGAAACTGCTAATAGAGCTATCAGCCAAACTTATAGTAAAACCTCTAGTCAGCTTGAATCATTAAAGTATATATCTACTATATAGAACAGTTTTTTAGAAGTAACTAATGAAAAAAAGAAAAAAAAAGCCCAATATAACTATTGTAATAAGCAGTTAAGTCACAAAAAAGAGATCTGAAACATTTCATCTTTGGTGTTATCTTGATACCTGTCTTAAGCAGTGATAGTAAATGACAAGGTCATAAAAATTTTTATGAAAATGACTATAAATGACATGTCATTTTAAAATGACAATATCATTTATTATAAAAAAAATTTATATAAAACCATGGTAATATGACAAGTCATAAAAAATATTTTTATAAATGACATTAAAATGACAAATAAATGACAGTATTACTATTATCAAAAACATTACCAAAAAATAATTATCAATGATCATAAAATTCATCACATTCCTTCAAATCAGCTGAATTCGATACTATCTATATCGGAGTTATTATTCAACATTTCTAAATTGGACTTTCCTTATAAATGCAAAATAACTCCCAAAAGTGTAATTTCGAATTATGATCGAATTAAGCTTTATCTTGGCCATTACTCAAACCATGCCCCTAGACGTTATTTTGCATTTTTTACAGTTTAACATCCATTCCTGGTTTAGCGTGACTTAGTGTTCCAAATCGTTAGTTGAAAAACCTACTAGTTGGCAACTTTTCAACTAATCGATTTATTATCAACTGGTTCGATTACAATTAATTGCTAGTTATCAACTAGTTATCAACTAGTTATCAACTAACTATAATTTATATTAATCAACTAAACGATATAACAGAAATCACAACCATGGATTGGTAATTAATAATACTTCTCGGTTTGAGATGTATCTGGTGTGCATTTTTTTTTTATTTCAACTTTGCCAGTTTTCAGTATGTTTTACACCAACAGGTTATCCTCCAAAGCATAAAGGCATTATTCTTCGTATATAATATGAATTGCTCCGGGTATCAAATCATAGAGTCAGTACTTTACAGTTGTCATTTTTCAATTTTCACTTATTGGAAAAATAATTCGGGTGATTCTTGACGTAATAGATTAATAATAATAAACATAGTTCATATTTATTAATGATTTAATAATTTAAAGTAGTTCTTTTAGTGTTACATGTTTTATTTTTTTCAATTATACTTAAATCGTTCTTTTTTTGTTTTATATCTATATTTGAATTGACCTTTTTTTTTAAATCACTACTAAATATTAGACCTACCATTAAATCATAGGTTAGATTTAACCATTTTTTAATCAATTTTACAGTATATAATCTATTATAGTAGAGCTTTGGATCCATTATCTGTGTTCATATTCAATTTAACGGATATTCGACCGATTTTATTATTAACTTTAGTATACAAGTGATAACAAATCCAAGTTCTATAATGTGGTTATAATATTCTGCGAAATATAGGTGAACAATCTATGTCTTTTTCAAATTTCCATTACATAATAAGCGAGATATAAAATAGTGAAACTATTAAAGGAGTGAGAGCATATACATTTAACCAATTTAACTCTAATAAATACTAGGAGATAAGTTTCTGATTTACTCGAATAAAGGTCTCTTCAGCTCTACACTAGCTTACTTCCTTTATTTTCATTAAGTAAAATCGGAGGGAACCCCTCTTCATCTGTCTTTCTCTTTATTGAAGTCAAATTCATTCGTTTATATATATTTGAATTTAATATACGACACATTGATGTGTTATTTGCCATGTTAACATACTGTTTAACACTACGTGCTTTTCAACAATGGTACTACTAAGCTTAACACGTTGACATACTACCAAGAATGTTTATAATCTGTGTCCCTTAACACGCATAAGTGTTAACATGTTAACGTGTTATAAAGATTTTACAAAAAGGGGTTATTTATATTAATCAAGTTTACACAGATTAATATTTAAAAATAATCATTCTAATAGCTCATTATGGTTAGCATTATCATTCTAACAACTTTTGATGATTAGTGTTAAATAATCATTCTAATAGTTTTTATGATTAATGTT
Organism: Gigaspora rosea; assembly: GCA_003550325.1. Classification (NCBI taxonomy): domain Eukaryota; kingdom Fungi; phylum Glomeromycota; class Glomeromycetes; order Diversisporales; family Gigasporaceae; genus Gigaspora; species Gigaspora rosea. The sequence goes on along the minus strand of QKWP01002035.1, from coordinate 40,102 downwards.
AAATAATCATTCTAGCAGCTCTTTATAGTTAGCGATAAATAACCATTCTAAAAACTCCTTATGGTTATGTTAAATAATCATCCTAACGGCTCTTTATTGTTGCCATTCTAACAAGCTCTTTCAGATAAGCATTTAGTGTTTGGATTAGGATGGTTGAGATATGGTTCATGATTCGTGAGATATTTGATCAAATATTATCAACAAACGGCGATGTTTAATTGATAGATATCACTATAATGAGCTTTTAAATATATATTTTCAAAATTCTTCGTATCAATGCAAATACCAATGTGATTATTAATAATTATTATATAAACTATAAATGACAAATATAGCTATAAAAAAATAAATGATTTTTTTATGACAAAAATGACTTGTTATATGACAAGGTGTCATTTATTTTTAAATGACAATGTGCTATCACTGGTCTTAAGTACCAAAGGTTTTTATATCATACTAGTTTGAAACCAAATTTATCTAATAGCAAAACTCAATTAAAATTTAATACTCAAACAAAAAAAAATATATATATATACAAAAAAGTCAACTAGAAAAGATATTGCCAATATGGTAGTTTTGGATGTATTGAGTTTCCAGTTCATAGAAAGGGTGGGCTTTCATAGACTTATTAATGAACTATTACCAATTTTATATTAGTGCTAATACAATAAAGCAAAATATTATAAAATCTTATAATAGAAGAAAAACGTTGATTAAAGAAATCCTTCAAAATGCTGAAGGTAAAATTTCTCTCACCTGTGATACCTGGATGTTCCTTCAACAACTTGGATACTTGTCAGTTATAGCACATTTTTTTAACAAGGACTGAAATCTTATTTCAATTTTATTATCATTCTTATTAATTTCTTATCCACATACTGGAATTAATATTGCCAATTGTATTAAATCAGAAACGGATGAATAGTTTATTACCACTAAGATAGTTAAAAAGTAATTTATAGTTTTTACTTGTATTAAAATGTCCAAACTTATGCTATTTTAAGAATTTTTCATTGTTTAAACAATGAAAAATCCTGAAATCGTATAAGTCTGGACATTTTAACTTGTATAGCTAGTTTAAGTAGATTATTTTAAAATATTAATAACTTTGTTATTACAGTTGCAAACTATTACTCTCGACAATGCCGCATCAAATAATGTTGTGATTCATAAATTAGCCAATCACATTTCTCAAAACTCTTATATACAAGTCAATAAGAGCTTTTTCATAACTGGTACCTTGTTCATATTCTAAACCTCATCATGAAAAACAGGATAAAAAATTGCTAAAGCTATTGGAAAAGTAATTATATACTTAATTAAAAATCTATATTAATTTTTTATTCAATATTAATATTTTTATTAAATTTGTTTAAATTTATAGTTGCGTTAAAGCAATACATATATCACCAAAAAGGCATCAAATATTTTTGGACATCTGCGAATCTGAATCTCTAAAACCTATAGTTCTACCACTAGATGACACATGTTGGAATTTAACGTTTCTAATGCTACAATCAGTTGTACGAATTAAAAATATATTTCTTAAAATGAAGAACAGAGATAAAAAATTTTCTGATATACCTGAAAATGAGGAATGGAAAAATGCAGAGACTATTTCTAATATATTAAAACCTTTTTATGAATATATGAAGAATATAATTACTATATATTTAAATAATTGAATTAAGAAAAAGTTTTACTGTAGTATGATTTAATTTTAACTAATACGACTAACTAGACTAATTTTTAAAATTTTAAATAAAAATAGATACTTCAAAAGTGTCAGCAATTCATACCCAATTCTTAACAATTCTCTTTTTTTAGTTTGGAATATTCATACTCATTTTATGAGTATAAAATCATATTCAAATAGCTTTATTTGCAATATTAGTCAAGCCATAATTAAAAAATTTAATAAGTATTGGGAACATAGCAGCCTCTTACATATAATCGCATATATTCTGAATTCTCATTACAAAATACCATGAAAAGAAAAAATTGTTATCATATGATCTTAATGAAAAGATACAGGACATTCAAATAAAATATAAAAATTTATTAATTCATATTATATATTTGCATATATATATTTTTTTATTTCTAATATTATTAATATTAGATTTGAAGATATATATATATCTTCATATATATTCTTTAACTGTTAATTATGATAATGAAATTCCTGTTAATGAAAATAAAATATTAATATTTGAAAACCATGTTGATGATTTTTTTGAATATATACAAAGCAAAATTGGATAAGCAAAAATGATCCACTTTGTGAAGTAAAATGATATTTAGATGAACCAATTACTCAGAAAACTACCAACATACTTACATAGTGAAAGCATAATAAAGAGCAATTTTCTAATTTGTTGGCAATGGCACAGAATTTTCTTGCTATACCTGCTTCAAGCATTGCATCAGAACAGATATTTAACTGTGCAGGTCGTATAATTGATGATAGTCATACTTTATTGAATCCAGATACAATAGCTGCATTAATGTGCCAAAGAAATTGGTTGAATATGGCAGATAAATTTGGTTGGAATTTATAAATTTGTTAATTAGAGAACTTTTTTTTTTTTTGTTTAGTTTAACAATTTTTTTTTGAGTGGATTTAAACATGGATAGAAAAAATCAATAGAACTTCACAAATTAGTAAGAAAAAAAGAATAAATAAATTTGCTTTGCTTTGGTTATGATAGTTTTATGTAATTTTAATTTAATTAATATTAGAGCAGTATCATTAATCACCTAATTATTTTTTATTAGAGGTCTACCTCCCTCCCTCTTTCTTAATATATATATAGTTAGATTCTTATATATAATTTCAACTTTTTTTACCCTTCCCTTCCTAAAAAATCACCTAATTTTTGTCACTTCCCTTATTATATTATTCAAGCTTTATATTATTTGTATTATTAATATTATATCATTAAATATCCATAGACATGGATGTTTGCGAGATTATGTGAATATTACATCATTAAATATTCATGGACATGGATGTTCATAAGATTACATGAATATATGGGACCCCACACAATAAAAAAGTACATTGGGCCAACCAATCAGATTTTGAGATTTTATAATAATAATCTGTTTATATATTGTATCCTTCTAAAAATGTTATTAATTTATAAAATATATTAATAAAATGTGTGTAAATTTAGAATTTGGTTTGTTATTATTATAATTAAAATTAATTATGTAATGATTTTCAATTGTAATTTTCTTAAAATCATATGATTGTCCCAATGCACTGTTTTGCTGTGCGGGTCCCATATGAGGGCGTGGTAACATAGAGAAGCTATTTGATTGTTACTCTCCAAGCAACAGGTCTAGAGTTCAAATCCTACTGGAGACGAATTAAAAAATAGGCCTGTGTTATAGTAACTTTTGTTCATTGATCAGTCAAGTTTATTACCTGTAACCTTGGTACCATTATTTTGAATAGGAGCATCGGTGTAGTTGTATAAATTACACAGACAAATCCAAGGGACCAGAACAATTGAACCCGTTTGGCAAGTCCCAAGCAAGAAGGTAAAGAAGATCTTCCAACAGTATTACAAAAGACCAGAATTTTGACTAAAGTCTAAAGAACCGGACGAAAAAAGCCCTATGGCAAGAGGGAACACCAACCTGGCTGCCAGAGTCATACCAGAGGAAAAGGACCTATGTTTCAGAATTAGGTACCAAAGAGAGAGAGTTCATCAGGTACATAAAGCCGGGCTAACCAATTCTTCCAGACTAACTGGTTTGGTAGTTTGGAAGTGATCGGTAAAGACTGAAAGAAGAGTTGGTTGTGAGTACTGGGGATCAGAATGAACCTGTAAGGGCAAATAGAACTCACTAGCCAGTGAAAGATAGAAGCATGGAAGCATGTACGTGTTAAGACCTAATGGGCTCTGGGCGTACCTATATTGGAGTCTTTGGACGTTAAAAAAGTGCTAGGACCACTAATACGGGTATAGCTAGTACAAGTGCATGTAGTGGTAACAGGGGCCCTCTGAGCCTCATAATGCTATTCAACTATATCTAGTACTAGAAGCATTTGCAAAACATGTTCAGTTACCTCGACACCATAGAGGGAAGTACATTTTACTAAATTCAGAATGTTAAATTCTGGGCCCAAAAGTTGCTGGAACCTAGCTAGTTGTAGCAGTATACAGGCTTGAGATACTTACCCAATGTGGTAGAGATAGCTGCATGGCTTGAGATATGAACTCCCAAGAAGTACGCCAGTAGAGGATCTCAAGTACACCAATCTAGAAGCACAAAGTACCTACCTGGCAACGTACACTAAATTAAAAGTAATGATATTAGGTAGTGTGGGTAAAGTGGCAAATATGTGAATACCAATTGTTGGTTGAAGAGGGACGTACAAGCCAGGTCAGTCATATAAATAGGAATATGGAAGGCTCTGGTAGGTTTTAGCCATGGATAAATAGTTGTACAACCTAAAATCCTAGTTCCAATACTTGTACTATATATAATATGTATGTATTTATAGCACTACTATTTGTCAATTTACATAAGTATTAATAAAGTTTGGGGCAGGAGCTACACCCAGAGCAGTGTTTAAAATTGGGTTGCGAAGTTTGCAGACTGTAACAAATTTTAAATTTTCGCAACCAAATTCTGAAATGCATATGCGAATTCCGCACATAAATTTGCTAATTTTACTTATAAATTTCGATTAAATGCTTATGCGCGCAACTAAATTTTTATAAATTCTTATAACCCACAACTATTTTTTTATTTAGTTGCAGCCCACAACTAATTTAAAAATTGAATTTCAGACACTGACCCCCTAATATAAAAAAAAAATTATATGAATATTACATTATTAGATATTCGTGGACATGGATATCTGTGAAATTATGTAGTAACCAATATATCTATATGATAACAATATGTTAAAGTTAGTTACATAGTATTATTATATTATTATAAATTTATATGTATATATTGGCATAATACTTTTCGATTAGCGAAAAAATTTGAGTGCTATTTGTCGCAGCAGTAACTGACCATAAATACATTTTTTGTTCCTCATGTGCCCCTTTCTCACACATAAGAGTTGTGACCAACCAACTATGTACTTACAGTCACATTCTTCTCGAATTCGCAGGTATGTGCATATCTTTTTATATACATTCCTTATATAGGTGATAATGACCTCCAAATTAAATCATAATTAGTAAATTATATTATTGTTATATAATCAATCAATTAACAATGAAATATTTAATTTTTCTGATATTATGTTTTATGCGTGACATAGTCATCCCGGCCGAAATTAAAAAAATCAGCTAAGCCAATTTTTTGACCCGGTCAGTCGATTTTTTCTAAAATCGGCTAGCCAATTTTATAAGTAAAAAATTTTTTCTCTAAACGTAGATCAGAGTTTAGGTACAGTAGTGTATTTTATATTTATTTTATTTACAATACCTTTAACAAACGCTTTTATTCAAACAATACTTTTAACAAATACTTTTATACAATAGTAAAGTATAAGAATTTACTTGAAAATATTACTCTAAATCGTTACTCTAATTCGAGATAAAGATTAAAACATAATTAATTTTCTTTTAAAAAAAGCAGATCATGAACTGTGTTGGGATGAAGACAGCTTCATTTTTCAGTAATTATATTTCTAGCATCAGAAAACAAATGCCCAGACAGAACAGAAGTTTCTAGAATATATAATAACTATTGTGCTTGCTGTGCCATCAAAGGAAGGCTTGTTTTGTTTTCTTGCCAAAATGTTAATGGGTTATTTTTTTTTGTAGAGAGGATCAGAAAGATCGTACTTAACTATTTTAGGTATATCAAAATAAATTTTTAATTTAGTTTCAATAGAACATGATTGGGGTTGGTTTCTTCAAATAGCGGGCTTAATAGAGAAGTAGATAAATTAGTATTGGGTAAGGAATAAGTATTATTTTTTATATCTTCTTTCATTCTGCATATCAATTTATCTTTTGTTAATTCGAATTTTGCTAGCTCAAAACTTATGTTTTTAAATCTTGGATCCAACATAGCCGCAACATATCCTTCTGGCCCAGGTTCTTCCCAATATTCACCAAACGATAGCTCAATTTCATCACATACTTTATGGATAATTGAGTATGTAAGTGTTTCTTCTTTTCAGAATAAATGTTCTTGCAAAATTTTAACCAATGGTAACATCATTGAAAGAGTAGGGTAATGGTCACTACCTACTATAGTTGTAACATGTGCAAATGGGCCTAATAATTCAACCAACTTCTGGATTTCTAGCAAATCATTGTTAGTGAGAAGTAACTTTTCAAGTGTTTTAGCATTATTTCTAACACCTCTTTTTTTATCTTTTGTGAGATCTTGTTGAAGCTTTTTTATTGTTTCGTAGAGTACAAGTAGCCAACTTAATAAGAGATATATAATTTCACCTTGTCGCAATATCGTTTGAAATTGGATCCAAAATTGAAATATCTTTATTATTGATTGATGGGTTGTTTGCTTTAGATATTTCAAGTTGTATTGACCTTAATTTGTTTCTATATTTGTCTTTTCTAACAATGAATATGTTTAGAGCTTTGGCATGGTTTATGAGATCAGTTGCATACTTTAAACCATCTTTAATTTCAAGCTAAATGGTATAAGCTGTGCATCGAATATGTAAGAATCCAATATCTTTTAAAGCTTTTACTATTGAGCTAGCATTATCAGTTATGCCCGCTATACATTTGTCATCTAAATCCTATTTAGCTAACTCTCTTCTTAAACAATCTTCGATATGTTCATATGTATGCGGATATAGGAAGCTTTCAATTGTAAGTAAAACTTTATGCATTTTAAATTCAGAAGAAAGCCAGTGTGCCGTAATTCCAATATAGGGTGTATGAACTTTAGTCTACAAATCCTTAGTAAATGTGAAATAATTTAACGTGTTATTTATTAAATTTTTAGACTATTTTCTGAATAATTTACTGATCCGAATAGCTTTTGCTTAAATGTATTATCACCCGGAAATTGGAATTGTGGTTCTGCTTCATATAAAATATCTCAAAATCGATCATTTGCTAAAACATTAAAGCTTGTATATCATCAACAATCCATGCTAATATTCTATAGATAATTCGATTTGGTTTTTTTTAGAAAGTGGTGCCTAACGATTGACTACTTTTACTAAAGTAGGTTGTGACAGGTCTAATCGAATGGGCTATAATTGTGCTACTTCTTTTTCACCACTTAAAGGTAATAGAGGACCAGTTTTATTTAACCTATGCACAGTTCGAAGATGATCAGCTAAATTTGTTGTACTTGTTGTGATTTCGAAAGTATGTGTGCATTGATTAAGATTATCATCACTACCAATCTATGCTTGGCAATTGATCATTTTGGCATGTTATCTTTTTTCATGTAATGCTATACCAAACTTTTTCCTGGTTTAGGTTTTTTATTAGTATTGTTATTTTGTAAGTTATTAGTTTTTCTTTTACTAACTATAACATTTTGTTGTGATGATTTTGGCACCTTATTTTGAGCGGAATTGTTTGAACCTTCTGATAATAAAAGAGGTTCTTCATCTGAGACAGGTTTACTATATATAATGGGCTCTTTCAAAGAAAGTTCATCATCTAATAATAATAGACTTCATCTAATCTTGAAAGCTGTTGTTCGTCGGATAATAAGAGCAATTCATTAGGCAATGACCAGGAAGATTTTTTATTCAGTAATAAATATAGTTCTTCTGGATATATGTATTCATTATCAGAAAAGTTTTAAAAAGATATTTTCGTATACTATGTTAAATGTGGTATGATTCTTTTTTTATATGTTTAAATGAGATTATTATAACTGATAGTTCTTGATTATAATAATCTGTAAAAGCTGAATTTGGCTTTGCTAAAAGCTGAGAATCTGTTGCAAGCATAAATACAATATTACTTGTACTAAATCTAGCATTCGCAGGACCATAATAATTTCTATTGTTTTTTTTAGTTAGAGCCTGTAAGATCATTCACAATCAAATATGAAATTGAAAGTTCAATTTATATATATCATTAGCAGTACTTAAAGTATAAGTTTTTTTATTTTTTTCTTTGTTATATATAACTATGATTACAATAATGATTTGCCTTTTAACAAATTAATACAATAGATCCTTTTTTTATGTGGTTTAAATAAGGTATATCAAGTTTATTAAAAAAAAAATCTATTTCTACTAGAGCTCGTTGAGTTATGGTATCTCTATAGAAAAAATTTAATATATTAGAGTTCTGCGACCTGGATGCTTGCCTGTGCCCTCCAAAAAATTCAGGCATAGGCATAGGCAGAAAAACTTAGATATGGCATAAAAATTCAGCATAGTATGGGCACAGGCACAAAATTTGATATATATTATTTAATTGCCTAGCACTTGCATTCGTCATGTGCTCAGCACTATTCCGGCACTTTGTGCCTAGTACTTTGTCTCTAAAAAGTTATTTATTTCATTAAATTGGAGTTTTTAAACACTCCCATTTCATTTTTAATGCACAAATGAGATATTTAAAACTTTCGTTTATTTCTGAAATAGAATTCTCAAAATTAATAAATAAGTCACATATTTAGAAAATAAGCAGGATTTTTTAAATAACGTTTTTATTATGTTAAATGATAAATCAGAAAAATACAAATATGATTAATTCACTACAATAAAAACTTGAATATAATATGAATTGAATTAATTCATTAAATATTATTTTTACTAAATTCGGAAAACAAGTTTATTGGCTGTTTTAATTTAATAAAATTTTGAATCACGTAATTATATATAGAATTAATCAGGTTTTATTCACGACAGTGATGGTAAATGACCTGGTCATTTGCTAATTTTTCTAATGACCCCAAATGACCTCAAAATGACCGGTCATTTTTGGTCATTCAAATCTTAGGTCATTTGCAAATGACTCATAACCAAATGAACGTGGTCATTTGTAAATGACGCGGTCATTTGAGTCATTGGTCATTTCGCATATAGAATTGATATCCTATTGGTCATAAAAATTTGTGTAATGCTTCTCACATGTAATTTTTAACTTGCACCCCATTGATACTTTAATATCTCGTGATCACATGCAATGATTTTATTGCACAATATATATTAAAAAATTGAAGTTTTTATTTTAAAAAAAAATAAATAAAATAAAATAATCTAATTTATATCATAATTGCAATCGATATATGTTGTGTCCCAGATAAGAATTTGTCACAATTTGGAATCTGGCCTAATCCTACCTCTAACACTAGCCTAACCCTAACTCTAAAGTCACCTAAAGTCCTAATTCTGCTACAAAATTCTCATCTGGGGCAGATTCCGAATCGGGTATTGGGATACAATATATACATTATAAGCGGGAGCGGAACTTAAGTGGATTATGAATTTTTATATAAAACCCAGGTACACCATACCCTAACCCCAATTTAACTAGAAAATTTCAAATCTACTTGAATTCTGTCCCCCTAAAACAGCGGTAAACAACAATTGAATCAACAATACCAAAATACAGTCCAACAGCACCAACAACACATAATCAGCAAGATCTTACAGCCAGCATCAACGACATAGGACAAGACCTGACCACCAGCACCAACAATATGATCTAATCGGCTGTACCAATGAAAACACTCCAGTGGCAACCAAATGCAACTTAATTAATGACCTATAAAAAACAAAATACAACAGCACCAACCACAGCTTAATCACCACCTAATCAGTACTAACAACGACCTACTCGATAGTTCCAATGATAACTAATCAACAACAACAGTTAATTAGCGACAGAACAAAAACAAAATACAATAGCAGCTAATCACTTACCAACAACGTCCTAATTACTAGTACTAACGCAACTTCTACTCGGCGGTACTAGTGATGACTAAACGACTAACAATCAAAACTTAATAAAAAAATGAAATACAGCAGCACGACTACAACTTAATTACTTACCAACAAAAACTTGAACACTAACATCAACCTAATCAACCTCCATAACGACGTAGCGGTAATATTGGCATCTACGAACGATGTGACTGCTATAGTTATAAATGAAAAAAATTTTAAAAAAATAAATGTGATCTATGTGATGCACATTCTGATTGATCAACCGCATCACAGGATTTCAAATGACCATAACAGGTTATTTGGTTTTTGAAATAACCCAATGACTGGTTACCAGTCATTTGAGTTATTTGGGCCATTTCAAGTCATTTACTATCACTAATTTACAATAGAACCCCAGACATCTCTCATATAGATCATAACTGGATTTTGGCCAATTTTGACATAATTTGCTGAAAATGACAAAATTTATTTATTTAAATAACTTTTGATCCAGTAATCAGAATTGAATGAACTTTTTTTTGTTAGATGCGCCTCACTGAGAGCTTCATTTTAAAAAAATGTTTATTCAAATTGGACCGCTGAATGCCAAGATAATTGCCAAAAACTGATTTTTTGCTTTTCAAATTTTGGGGGTTTTTGCTGAAATGCGTAATGTATGACCTTTGTACTACATGTCCGGGGTCCTTTTACAATAGTACAAGTAACAAGATAATTATCACAGGTTGTTTTGGGCTAAGCCGACTAAACCAACTAAGCCAATAAAATTTCATTGGCTTGGTTGGTCGAAAATTTTGATCAACCAGGATCACTAGCATGACATGATTAATTTTTTCCATATCTGACTAAACCCGTATAAGTAATGATTCATGACTTGATTCCAGTTGATTGATAAACTGTAAACTCAATCCATGGCATATGTGATCAGGCCTATACATGTTGGCAAAATCCCGACTTACTATAGTTTGGGATTTGTCCGTCATCCCAAATCCCAAATCCCAAATTCTAGTATAACTAATATCTCAAAAACTTTATTAATAATCTTTATTTAAACAAATCATATATATTCTTATAGTTATAAATAATATATTTACAAAATATTAAGATTATTTATTTGATTTAATCTTTTATAAATAGCAATTGTTTTTTTATTATTTGGAATTTGTCCGGGTTTTGCCAGCATGTATAGATCAGGCCCTGACTTTTCATCATACTACATATCTCACAGTTAATTTTTTGGCGTAGAACCAATTTTGACCATGACACTATTGCGCTAGTACTTTATATCGATTCAATGCTTTTATCGATTGCAATATCCTATCACTAACACTAAAGAACTAACTAACTATTAAATAATGGTATTAGAATATAGACTGTGCATATAATAATCAATTTTAAGATCAATTAGTAATATAATTAAAACTTTATTTTATGCATGCACATATAGGCAGGAAAGCCATGTTTATTAGGGTTAGCCTTATTTGAGAAATAAATATAATGAACTTAAAAATTACAAACTGTTCTATCTTTCAATTTATTTCTTGTTTGTTCACTTTTTTTATTCATAGCTTCCTTATTTTTTAGACATTTTCTTGAATTTCTTGAATTGTTTCTATATTATTATAATCTAAAATAATAATTCTTATTTATATACTGTACAACCTAGGGGATAGTTAAATATACGGGGACAACTCAATGTTATACAAGTAGATAATTGATTTTCAAAACTGTCACCATATATAAATCTATAAGTGATAAATATTACAGTCAACCCTCCATAAATGTAACTTGTAGGGACAAGCCTACAACCAGTGTTGTCACTTGGACGTGTCCATACTATGTTTTTTGTCCAATGTCCAAGATTGTTCAAAATCGTCCAAGCCTATGTCCCATATTTAACTAATCAATAAAGTAATTTAAAAAAATATATAATTATATATTTTTTTAGGTGCTGGACTCATTGGTGAAAAAATTAAAATAGATTATCTTAATAAAATTTTAAGTAATTTTAATTTGAAAAAAATGTCCAAAATGTCCAAAAAGTGTCCAAGTGACAACACTGCCTACAATATGCATTTAGGGAGGTTTGCATTTAGAGAGAGCCAATTAAATTGCAGCTTTAAAAATTAGATCATCAAGTTTGTATAACTTCTACCAAAACTGTATAACATCTCTTAAATACTAAAAATTGATTGGCTACGTGCATTTAGGGATGTTAGTGTAATATAAAATGTTATCCAAGAGGGGTGGCAATCAAATCGCCGACAATCACTTCACAGACATCAACCTACACCAACAATCATTTTACCGACAAGCTTTTTTTACTGACACAAAATTCGCTGACACTGGTTTACCAACAAGTTCCTTTTCACCGACAAGTTGATTTTACCGACACACACTTCACCGATAGTTACATTTACCGACAAAATTAACTTACTGACAAGCTTATTTTACCGAAAATAGAATATACCGACAAGCTTATTCTACTGACAATACAATTCGTCGACAATACGATTTGCTGACAATACAATTGCTAACAATACAACTCGTTGACATATGAGACCACAGCAATGTAATAAACTACAAAGAATAATTACGTATTATGCAATTTATTAATAATAACAATAAAAATTGCACATTTTATTAATGACGATAATAATAATTATTGTCATGGCTGATACTGAAGTTATGACCTATTTTGATATAAAATTTTAAAATTTTCTTTGGATGTTTTTTTCGTCTTAGTCTTAGGCTGGGTTTGGGTATAGATTTATAGAATATATGTGGATTTTAGCAGGGCTTATAGTTTCAAATCGAGACCCTATAACTTCAGCATCAACCGTGATACTTAAGGCATCTGGTGAATTGTTTGTCGGCGAATTGTTTGTTGGTGAATTGTATTGTCAGTAGAATAATCTTGTCGGTAAATTCTATTTTCGGTAAAATGAACTTGTCGGTAAGTTGGTTTTGTTGGTAAAATTAACTGTCGGTGAAGTGTGTGTCGGTAAAATCAATGTGTCAGTGAAAACATGCTTGTCAGCAAATCAAGTGTCAGCGAGTTATTTGTCGGTAAAAAAAGCTTGTCGGTAAAATGGTTGTCGGTGTAGTGTTATGTCTGTAAAGTGATTGTCAGTGAAATAATACAAATCCATCCAAAAGAACATGCATTTACAGAATATAGAACATGCATTTAGCACTAATAACATTTTACGGAATAGAAAAAAACGTGCATTTAGAGAGGTATTGCATTTATGGAGGTTGCATTTATGGAGGTTTGACTGTACCCCATATTCAAAATGAAATATCAACCAATAATCAATTTAACTATGCAAAAATAATTATTAGCTGATAACGGCAAGATGTTCATATTTATAATTATATAATTTTTTTGCCAGTTTATCATTAAATTTTTTTTTGAAAAATAGAATTAGCAGTTTGAAATATCTCTAAACTAAGCAAAATTTTATTAGATACATAAAAAAAATATACAATAATAAAAGAAGACTCTTTATAAATGCTTTAAACAAAAAAAAACTCATAGCTTTTTTATTAAAAACTTCAAAAATAAAATGTAGATTTAACTTTTTATTACCAAAATAGCAAAAAATATATAAAACTAAAAAGAAAGTAACTAGTAGTCCAATTTAAATAGAAAGATTTCATTTATATCATCAGGAAATTTTATATATAGATATTGATCGATATATAACAGTTAATCGGTTTATATCGATTAAAAAATGATATCTATCGATTAACTGGCTAAAAATCGATATATATCTAAATCGATATATATCATTTTCTATATTAAATCGTTATATATCTACAAATCGATTATAATCGGAATTATTTAAAACAATATATAATGATTAACAGATCTTTAACGATTACACAGTGTTTTGACCACAACGATATATAACGATTAACAGATCTTTAACGATTACACAGTGTTTTGACCAC
>QKWP01002035.1:0-23917 GCA_003550325.1 Gigaspora rosea | reverse complement strand
GGGTTGTAGGTATGGCAACTAGTGTAGAACCTTCGGGCGGACTACTTAAATTAGACAACCAAAAGTTGTACGTGTGGCTAGTTGTACTCTCATTCAATGTAATTCAATTGTGGGTGCGCCCAAAGAGGCGCCCTTGATCCACAGGCTTGATTAAATAAACTCTCACCCAAAGCGGGAACTTTGACACAAAAAAAAAAAATATATAATATATAATAAAAAAATAAAATTTTATATTAAATAGCGAAAACTTGTGATTATTGTATATTTAATAAATTAAAATATTATATAATAATAATAAATAAAAAAAATTATAATTAAATTGCGAAAACTTGTGAAAACCTGTAAAATGTTCAAAAAGCATGATTATGTGAATATAATAATTATTGTGACAGATCATAATGAAATCCAGATTAAAATGAAATGATAGTATAAAATCTCGAAAACTAAATTTTTTTTAGAGTGTATTTTTTAGGGTTAGGGGTTTAGGGTTAGGGTTAGTTTTAAAAAAAATTATAATAAACAAGTATTAATGGGTTTTAGAAGGCTAGCAGGTTAAGTATAGAATGTAGATTTCATTTTAAATTATGATCTGTGACAATTATTAGTATATTAGAGGGCACAAAATACACAGAGGCACTATTTAGATTTTTCCATTTAAAAATATTTAATGTTTAAAAAATAATTAATATCTAAAAAATAATTAATATTTAAAAAATAATTAATATTTAAAAAATAATTAATGTTTAAAAAATAATTAATATTTAAAAAATAATTAATGTTTGTAAATCTAGAAGATGATAGTATTAGAATTCCTACTAATATTACTTTGATTTAAATAGAGCTGAGAGAGCTTACTCAGAAGCAGAACAGGCCAAAGTAGATTTAGTTAAATTAAAAATATCAATCTTTATACTTTTGATGGGACCCATAGGTAGTTTGAAGATTGGCCATAGTTTAATGGGCCGGGTATAAATACTAAAATCTGAGTCCTAGGGTAAGTGTAGGGCAGGACCCCGAAGAACCCTAATACAACTCAAATCTGAGTTTGTATAATTTTAGTAGTATTTTAGCCAAATAAATATATAAAATAGAGCAAAATTTGAAAATTTACTATATAAAAATGCAACATATGATGAATTTCTATTCAAATTTTCTTTTTTAGAATCATTTGAGTTGTATCAGAGTTCTTCGGGGTCCTGGTAGGGCTCAGATAGATTGTCCATAAACAAACGGATAGAGTAAGAGTATTACTAGTACCTGGCTCTATCTGGCTCATATGGAAGCCTAGGCATAGCATAATAGTTAGTATGGAATTTAGTATAATTGTTGGGACTAGAGTTGTAGGTGAAACTAATAATCTAATTTTACTATTTAAAACTGGTGAAACTGGTGAAACTTAAAAAGAGATTTGGTGAAACTGGTAAAACTAGGTAAAATTAGGTAATATAAAGATACTGGTGATACTGGTGGTACTGGTGAAACTGGTAATACTAGTGATACTGGTGATACTGGTAATACTGATGAAACTAGTGAAACTGGTGATACTGGTAATACTAGTGATACTGGTAAAATTGGTGAAACTGGTGAAATTGGTGATACTGGTGATACTGGTAATACTGGTATGTTTAAAATTTTTCAAAAAATTAACTTTGGTTTAAATAATTTTTTTCAGTAGAACTAAATCACACCACTAGTGTTCAACACCAGTATGCGGTATAACATGAAGATTAGTATCAAAAAAATAAACAAAAAAAAAATAAACAAAAGTTAAAGATGATAAATGCTGAGTAAGAGTTAATAGTTAGGGTTGGGGTGAGACATAGTATATAGTAAAATTTCACAAGGGGTTTTTTTTTTTAAAAAAAAAGGTGGTTTCATAGATAAAATTTTGAGTTAGAAGATATTTTTTTAAAAAAATAGCAAAACAACAAAAATTTTATGTTATACCTGATCTTTACATTACACTGCATTTAAAAAATTTGATTGGTGTATATCATTGTGGTGTTGAGCACCAGTGGTGTGATTTAGTAAAACTGATTTTTTTAATTAAAATGTGTAACCAAATATGTAAATATAATTAGTTAATTTTGCAAATTCTTAATTTTTAATTAGTTTAACAAAAACCTTAGCTTTAAATATTAAATATTAGTAGTCATAGAACATGTCCTTTGCATTGCTGTTACTTATAAATTAAATGAGTTGACTGACCTCAATTTTATATATAAATTTATACAAAAAAATCATTTAAATTTAATTTTTGTAAAAATGTACATTTAAATCTTTCTTTAAATTTTAAATATATATTCTTTAGCATTTAATGATCTTTGGTTTAAAGCTAAAGTTTTTAATTTCTGGTAGTTTGAAGTTAATTTTTATTTAAAGTTGGTCAATTTTTTACTATGTTCTTTAAGTCAAATGAGTAACTCATCCTATATAATAATATGATTGGTTAAACAATCTTTTAAAAATATGAAAGTTGTCATTAAGTAAAGGCTTCTTTGCTCTAATTAAAAGTTAAAAAGAAAGTTTTTCTAATTCTAATAGTAGTTAAATCATCAAAATTGGCTTGGTGAATCCCAAAATACTTGGGGTCAAAGAAGAGAATATAAGGATTTGCAAATTCACTATTATATAAAGTATTATTATAAGAGAAAACTTAACCTGAACCGGGGGTTTAGGCTACTTATTCTAGACCCCGGAGGTCTAAAATTTTGTTGTGGATCTCTGATTAATTAGACAATAGAAATGTTTGTTGTGCACCGATTATAAAACTGATCTTTGTTTACCCCTTTTTTTTCCTAATAGTCGCTGCCTTGGTGTTGTCGTTTTTGGAATCGCTGCTTTTGATGTTGCCTTTGTCGTGCTGGTGTCATCATTTTTGGTGTCGTAGTTTTAGGTGTCTCTGCTTTTGGTGTTGTTGCTTTAGTGCCGCTGCTGTTAGGTGAGATTTCATTGCTGTATTGTCGCTTTTGGTGCAGTTGTACATGATGTCGTTTTGTTGCGTCGTTGTTTTAGTATCATTGATTTTTGTAATTTTGTCTTTAGTTTTTGGTATTGTTATGAGCCTTTGTTGCTTTTTATTAAGTTTTTCAGTATATTTTTAACAGGTCTTTAAGTCGTTCTTCGAGTGAGTTCATTGTCGTTATCAGTTTTTACTAGTTACCGATAGCTCATTTAGCTGACATAGTGCCAACATCACATAAGATTAGTATTAGAATTTGATTAATTGCAGGAATATTTTTAGTAAATTGTCTCTTTAGAGTGTTGGTAAAATGATTTCAATAAAGTGAAGCGAAGCCGTCTTAAGATTTCATTGGTGCTTTTTTTTTTATTTTATTTTGATTTATTTTTTGATTTTTTTTTTCTATTTTTTTTTCTTTTTTTCTTTTTTCTTGCTGTTTTCGCCTGTTTATTTATTGCAAAAAATAACAATAAATTATTTTTTTTTTTGCCATTTTCGCCTTGTAAAAAATAACAATAAATTATATTTTTTCTTGCTGTTTTCGTCTATTTATTTATTGTAAAAAATAACAATAAATTATCTTTTTTCTTGTCGTTTTCGCCTATTTATTTATTGTAAAAAATAACAATAAATTATTAATAAAAAAATAATGAATAAAAAGTTCGATATAAAAAAAACTTGTAATAGTGAAAAACTTAGAATTTTTTTACTCAACGGTTATTGGATTTGAACCAATCATATTTGGGGTCTACTTTAATTTGCCTGAACCCTGGGGTCTATAATAACTATCCTAAACCAGGGGTCTAGGTTTATTATAATGCTTTGTGTAATAGTGAATTTGCAGATCCTTATGTTCTTTTCTTTGACCCCAAGTATCTTGGGATTCAGTTTTGATAATTTAACTACTATTAAAATTAAAAAAAACCTTCTTTTTAACTTTCAATTAGGGCACAAGAAGCCTTTACTTAATGACAACTTTCATATTTTTAAAAGATTGTTTTAACCAATCATATTATTATATAGGTGAGTCACTCATTTGACTTAAAGAACATAGTAAAGAATTGACCAACTTTAAATAAAAATTAACTTCAAATTACCAAAGATTAAAAACTTTGGCTTTAAACTAAAGATCATTAAATACTAAAGAATATATATTTAAAATTTAAAGAAAGATTTAAATGTACATGTTTACAAAAATTAAATTTAAATAATTTTTTTGCATAAATTTACATATAAAATTGAGGTGAGTCAACTTATTTAATTTATAAGTAACAGCAATGCAAGCCATTTTATATGAACATGTTCTGTGACTATTAGGATAGATTTATTATTTTTAAAAATTTAGTATTGTAAATAGGAAAAATCTAAATGGTGTCCCTGTGCATTTTGTGTCCCTAATGTACTAATAATTAATTTTGCCTAGAATTAGGTTAGGGTTAGAGTTAGAATTAAAATTAGTACAAAATTGCAAGAGGATTATTTTTTGTTAAAAGTGCAACAGGAGTTACCCTAGTAAAATTTTGAGATATCAAAATAGGGGCACAATGTGCATAGGGCACCGTCTAGTCCAGTTCTTGTAAATATATATAAAAGTAGTAATTTTTATGAAGTATTTATTTAAAAATTTTATTATTTTGTGCTAATGTGTTGTAACATACTCTATAAGATCTAGTAAAATCAAACAACTAAAACAACTTATTCTTTTCATTAGTTAGGATTAGAATGAGATAAGAGTAATACATAAACAAAATAAAAAGCTTTATAGTAAAATTTTGCAAAGAATTTTTTGTTAAAGCATAAAGAATGGTTTTATAAACAAAAATATAAGCTATAGATAATTTTTTAAAATATTGCTATTTCTTCAATTTCATATTAGATCTGATGCTATAATCTGATTGGTTTATCAGGTGGGTGTATTACAATACACATGTGCTAAATTGTATAAACTTTTATTTAATATTTGTAATTTTGTAATTACAAAAAAATTTATTATGCTTAACTCCTATTTCTAAGCTAAAATAAAAATTTGTTTGTAAAATTTGTAATTTAATTTTNTATTAGATCTGATGCTATAATCTGATTGGTTTATCAGGTGGGTGTATTACAATACACATGTGCTAAATTGTATAAACTTTTATTTAATATGTATAATCTATTATTATAAAAATAAATATAGTATCCTTTAAACTGTAATACAGGCAAATTTGCCTGCTAAATTTTTTTTTTTTGTTTGTAATTTTGTAATTACAAAAAAATTTATTATGCTTAACTCCTATTTCTAAGCTAAAATAAAAATTTGTTTGTAAAATTTGTAATTTAATTTTAATATTATTATAAATATTTAATTTTAAATTCAATCAATTCTAAAATTCTATTATAAACATTTTCAAAAATTTCAAAATTTTTATATGTTCCTGACTCCAACAAAGGGTTTTTACTAATTAAAGTTAATATTTTATTTATAAAGTTTAAAAATTTTACTAATTAAAGTTGTTTATTAAAACTAATTCTATATTTTGTATTAAGATTATAGGAAAGAGCAAAATGCTTTAAATGCCACAAAATAATAAATAATTATAGCTTAAATAACAAAAGTTCTTTGTACTCACAATTAATGTGAATAAAGTGAATTAAATAATCAATATTCATGTTCATAACTCGAATAGCTTATTTAAATGCATAACATCAATAAATATTATGACCCATTGGTCCGGGTCATGACTTGGGCCAATATTTGACCCACCCGGACTGACCTGAGTCGGGTCTCTAGGCATAGCATTCGATCATGCATTAACTTAAATGACCCACCAATCGAACCATTTCCCAAATGACCCAGGTCATTTCCAAATGACCTGAGTATTTGGTCACGAGTCATTTTCAAATGACCCGAAATTTATATGACCATAATGACCAGTTATTCTGAGGTCATTTGCAAAATAAACAAATGACAAGGTCATTTACCATCCCTGCTTTAGGCAAGTAATAAATTTACTCTCAAATAAAATATATATTATATATTAATGTATAATTTATAGGGACATTATATTTGACCCAGGCCAAATGATTCCCTTTAAAATTTAAGGCTAGTTTGAACCAGAATTATATTAATAATAGCTATGTTTTTATATTAAAAAGCTCCTAACTGATATTAATATAATTCTGGCTATTATTAATACTGTATATTTTTGGCCTATTCGATCTGGGTCAAAATAGAATGGGCCTAATTTATATAGTATTTTTTAATTTTAGTTGAAAACTTTTCTAAATTTTTAAATTTGCTTAAAATATAGTTTAAAAAATATACGGTAGTATTATTAAATACAATAATTTTTTTAAACCAAATTTTTTACTAACTTAAAAAATTAACTATTTGATTAAATATTATTATATATTAAAAATTTCATAGATTAAATAATGTCATAAATAATTATTAAATTGGATAATAGTAAAATTTGGATCTATTTTATACACAATTTTTTAAAATTTTAGGCCTTTTTTGTCGCCTTTTTTTTTTTATGGTTGAGTTAGGATTTAGGGTTAAAGTTATTAATAAAAGAGTATAAATAGAATTTGGTGGGGCTCATATTTTCAAATTATGATTCAAATAATCTTATAAATTTTTTTTATATTTAAATTTTTATTTAAACTAATTTTTATATTATATTCTTTTATAAAATATTTTTAATCATAAAATAATTGCTTTATAATATATTTGATCGATTATTATTTAGTAAATTTATAAAAAAAAATTAAAAATAAGTTAATAATATTACTAAAATGAGTATAAATATTATAGTGCAATTAAATACAGTACAATCAACTCTTTCTATAACGAACTGTTGGTTATAAAATTCAAAAATTTTTAGTTCATTATACCAGAGTTCGTTATAGAGAGGTTCAGTATAAAGAGAGTTGACTTACTACAGTATATTATAACTAATATCATATAATCTATTAATCAGAATTGGTAGTCCCATTAGATTAAATAATTTTTTTAAAAAAATTTTTTGATACATATTCATCTCTGCATATCGGCGGATTTTTGGACTATTAAAACTTTTAACAGTGAATAACTTTTGATCCACTGGCTCGTTTTCGATGAAACATGATGAGACGATTCTAATCGGCCCGAAATATTAAAATCCCATCACAGAATCCCGAGAACGATAGAGATTTGTTTCACTTCGGGTGGTTTAGGATTGGTTAAACCAATCCTAAAACACCCGAAGTGGAACAAATCATTAACGGTCTCGGGAACCTGTGATGGGATTTTACCTATTTCGGGTCAGTTAGAATCGTCTCATCGAGACGAACGTTTTGGTAGTTGTTTCATCGAAAACGGGCCAGTAGATACATTTTTGGAATTTTTTTAAAAGTAAATTCCAAAAATCCGGAGTTAAATAGTTATTAAATCATGTAATTTTGATTGCTGCATCACAAGATATAGCTAATAAAATTTTCAAAATTTTTTGTTAGATTATTAATTTTCGTTTGTACGTACGTTCGTACAATTTATTTATTTATTTTTCTTTAAAAAAAAAAAACTAAACCTTTTTTAGACTCAACATTACGTTTATATTGCATTCGACGTCCGGCTATTATTGTATTACGACATCTTTATTACGTAACAATACGTCACGGATGTTTTGAAGTTTGAGAGCTTTCCCAAATAGTAATAATGTATTGCAGTCAAATATCTGTACTATTATTAAAAAATGAAATGATCTAACGTTAAGCAAACTTTAAAATTAAGTAATTCAGTAGTTAAAATAAAAAATAGAAGAAATTTTTTTCACACGAAATATAAAGTGGGGGCTCGTCAGTAGAAAGGGGGTAAAAATTTTCTAAGTAAAAGTTTTTTAGACTTTGAACTAAAATATCTCAATAACTACTAAACTAAATTTAATAATTTTTTTTTTATTTTAATTATATATAGTTATAAAATTAAAATAAAAAAAAAATTATTTAATTTGATATTGTAGTTATTGAACTATTTTAATTTAAAATTTAAAAAAAAAGTGGTAAAAACTTTTTACCCCTTTTCTACTGACGAGCCCCCAAGTGTTTACTTAAAATATAAATTTTTACTCGCAATGCAAATTTTGTACTCGAAATGTATAGAGGTACGGGCAAAAACGGGAAAGTAAAAAAAAAAATGCTAACTTTACCGAATAATAATATAAATATTAATGAATTTTAACCAAATGAACATGACCATTGTTCGGAGCAAAGCGATGGAAGGTCGGGATAGTACGACGCCGAACGGTATGACAAGAATAGATCAGTAAATAAAATGGTTTACAAATTCGTGAACCCTTTATTTCCTTTTATAACACTTCTTTCCAAGAATAAGTAAAAAAAGGATTATCCTTACTAAGGAATGTTATTATATGTACCACGAATTTTTGAATGATAAAAGATCCGATTTCGATAAAAATAGATCAAAGATGTTCTTTGAAGTATTCTTTTCCATTTTTTTTAGGCTATATTTTGTATTACTTTAAGACCAATTAAAACCATGATTTTCAAACAATTTTCAAACAAATTATAGTTGATATTTGCATAAGAGTCATAAGATTAGATACATAAAGGTAGAAATTTTGTTTTCCGTAATGTTAAATTTCTTTTCTACTTAAAACTTTTTATTAAAGTTTTTTTTTAAAAAAAAAAAAAAATAAAATATTACATTTTAAATAATATAAAATATATACAACGATGGGATGTTTCGTTTCTAAAAAAAAAGGTTTAATTGATGATACCTTAGAAAATTCTAGAGCAAATGAAAAGTTTCCTTTCCCTAGAAGAAATAATACATGGGATAGATTAACTTTACAACATTATTTATTTCGTTATATTTGGCAATCTAATTTTTCATCACCTGTCCAAGAAAGTATTAAGAATGAAAACGTAAAAATTTTAGATGTTGGGTAAAAAAAAAATTTTTTTTTTTAATCAATAATTTGTATTCGAAACATTTTTGTTTTATATAATTTTATTATATCTTATTTAAAAGGAGTGGAAGTGGTCCGTGGGCCTTAGAAATGGCCGGTGAATTTCCAAATGCTTTATTCACAAAATTAGATTCCTCGAAAACTTCTCAACAAAATAGCACGACGCTTCCAAACCTCATTATAAAAGATTATGATTTCTCAAAATTGGAACCGCTTCCATTTAAAGATTCAACATTTGATTTTATACATGTAGGATTTTTAGCTAGTGAATTACCTGAAAAACAATTTCAAACACTTGTAAATGAACTTGTAAGAACTTTAAAACCTGGTGGATATTTAGAGATTATGGACGTTGATTTTCAAGGTGGAAACGAAGGGCCCTCGGCTCAGCGTTTGATGTCTTCTTGTAAATAAAATTATAATTTAATTTTTAATTTATTATTTATTAAATTTATTATATATTTAATTGTCACTCTAAATCTATAATATCTTCTTTTTTTTTCCCCCTCCCTCTAATAGTACGGTCATATTATTTATCTAGAGATATTAATCCCTTGATAACCCCAAAATTAGAACCGATAATGAAATCTACAAAGTGTTTAGACAATGTTACCGGTCAAAAAACACTTCACCCATTAGGAGATTGGGATGAAAAAATTGGAGAACTTGCATTACTTAATTGGCTACAGATGTTAAATGATCTTAAACCTGTTATGGCTCCGTTTATGGGTATTTCTGACTTTGAGTATAGAAATTTAATTCAGGAGTTTAAACATGAAGTGGATATATTCCAAACTTATTGGATTAGTACTAGAGTTTATGGACGTAAAATTCAATAATATATAGCCAAGAAACAACTGTTAAATTGTTTCATCCTTTTATGTATTTACTAGACAAAATTGGATGTTTTTTAACTTAGAATAAAATAGATAATCCTGGGAATAAATTAACTATTTTAATTTTGGATCTTTGTGATTAGTTGTAA
The DNA here is from genome assembly GCA_003550325.1 of Gigaspora rosea. NCBI lineage: Eukaryota > Fungi > Glomeromycota > Glomeromycetes > Diversisporales > Gigasporaceae > Gigaspora > Gigaspora rosea. The sequence goes on along the minus strand of QKWP01002035.1, from coordinate 14,019 downwards.
CACACTGTAATACATAGTACCTCATGTGCATAAGTATGTAATAATTATATCATTACTAAAGTATTACACAGCATATAAATTACCAACATGTCTTCATAAATAAATCATTATACTATATATATAATAAATAAATCATCACTATAGTATATAATATCTATGAACCGATATTTTTTTATATTGTATTTTTGCATCTGAAATTAATTTTGTGCACGTGAGCTAACAACCCGCTGATCCGGATATATAGTAAACCCGTACCTGACTTTCAACTTTTAACTAACTATATCTTAGTTTTTAATAATTCCTTTAACGTACTATCGCTATCTTTATTGTCATAACTCCATCGCAACCCCCTGTTTAATTATATCATATGATATATGGGATAATTTTTAAGCGGAATGATGTATACACTAAACCTCATTTAGTATACGATAGTTTCTTACGATATTTCTAAATTAGGTATAGTTAAGTTAATGGTTACAATTTAATCGTATTTGTATCGTGGTTATATCGTGGGCATATGTTTTTTTCTGGGGTATCATATTTTTAATAAAACAAAATTCTCGATTATAAATATTATCTAATTTATCTTTTTCACACAACATATTATTATTAAATTTAATTATTTATTCAACTTTTATTTCTTAAAACGGCATCATAATCATTATCAATCACTTTATCTCTTAATTTATGATCACCCCCGTTCCACCATTACATTTATAGGGCATTTTTTTCTTGGCATGATAAACTCGGCTTCTTTTTCGTCGATCATTTGCCTACCGTATTCAATTATAACTTCAATATGTGCTTAGTAGCGAAAACAATTTAGATATGCGTGGTTTGATATAATTGGATTAGCGTTAATGAATTTGTGGAAGCCAAATGGATTAGAATAATAATAATATTATTATTATTACATATACCCGATCCGGTTTTCCTTTACGCCTACATCAGACTTTTCCTCGTGACCCTTTCTTGGCATACACGCACTTACAGGGTTATACAACAATATTTATTAGGTATCAGTTCTTACACATGATAACAAAGTAAAAAGTTTGATCTTCCAGATCGATCCCTTATTTACTTGTTTCTAACACGTGCTTTAAAATTCCTTAACTAAACTATCACTAGTTACTATCGCTAATTACTATCGCTATTACGATCGCTATTACTATCGCTATCGCTATCGCTATCGTCGTTACGATTCGAATCGACAATCATGTCACTCTTGATTTACCTTGTAACTGTGATAAGCATGATATACAGTATCGCAAGAAATAACTGCTTTATCTAATTAGAATATAGCGTACTATCCTAATGTAAAAAACAAGTTTTTAAAATGTTTCGAATTTTTTCATTATATTTTTGAATAATTGGGGCCTTTATCTTAATAAAATTAACCTTATAGACATAGTAATTACTATATCCACATAAGACCATTTTCAAGGCAAAAATACAAAGTTTCATTTTCTATGCTATCTATTTAAATGAATATATTATATACTAAAGGTTATAAAATATATCGAATAAAAAGGCTAAAATTACATGATATCTGATATTCAATTACCGAAATTATATACAAATTAAAATAGGATAGTGGTATATATTCATTTCTATATAATTTTCATGTGAGAATTTTTAATAGAATAACTATTGTACAATGTGCATAAAGTACCCCTTGAAGAATCCCCTTTGAATACTATCAGTATCAGGGTATTATTCAATTGTAAATTCTACCATTTTTGAAAAGTATCTTGGTACTAATCAAGCAGCCGAATCAATGATCCTTTATATGATCAACTCATATTATTAATATTCTCTCTAATACTGTACCCCCTCGTGTTGTATTCTTCTCTTCATTCAGGGTTGGCAATGGATATACTCCATTGAAAAAATTGCAAACCAATGGAGCCAATGGAATCAGATATTAGTTATTAACAAATACTATATTATAAGCTAGTTGGCCTCCATTGGCTCCATTCGCAACTTATTCTCAAGTGATGCCAATGGAGTTGTTCTCCATTCACCCAATGGATAAATGTGCCAACCCTGCCCCATGGGCATTATTTAATTAATCTCGACTTTTCTGTAAAATACCCGGGGGTATTGTATGCAACGCTGTACGGCAAATTTTCTTTGTATGCAGAGATACGTACGTACAGTACGTACTGTACATACGTTTCAGTATCAGGTAACACTGAGATTTGATTAGATTAGATTAGATGTCTAGATGATTTCACGATCTCATAAAAATTAGATTCTGTAGATTATCCATCACGTGGTAATATCAGGATACACAATTGCTATCTGTCGTGTTCACACGTTGAAAAAAATTTTTAAAGTTATTACATAACTGCTGGAACATTACATTTTCGAATACTATAGATTTTATAGAACTTCTGAGCATCAAAAATAATTGTTATTCCTGAGTTATCTTTGTTCAAAGTTTTGAATTTTAACAAAGGTATCTCACGAACACAAGTAAATTGAATTCAATAGGGGTACAATAGGTACCAATAAACATCTCTTACTTTGGTTCCAATAGAGACCAATAGGGATTTCAATAATCAGTAATCGGAATAATATTATTAATACCAATAGGATATTATCTTACTGATAATATTATTCCGATTGCTGATTATTGAAATCCTATTGGCCTCTTTTTGGAACCAAAGTAAGAGATGTTTATTGGTGCCTATTGTATCTCTATGAACTTAATTTTATTTGTGGAACAATCCAACCATTTGCGATATTCAAGGTCTTGAATTCTATAAATTCTATAGAAATCAGAAATTTAAACTACGACACAGCACGCAATCATGCGATGAATAACTGTGATTTATTGTTTTGTATTTCATGTCTCTGTGATCCACATTATTTTAACGAAAAAGGAATTAACTTTTTTTATATATGCAGGTAAATAGATGCTCTCCAGTCGTACGTGCGTATGTTCGTACGTACATACGTACTAGGGTGGTAACTCAACTAAGTAAATCAAAACTATGTTAGCTATGTTGATCGTTTTATTATGATCAAATTTTTATCAATAAAATTAAACCGATCGATCGAATGATTTATATATAATTGTTAATTATAAAGAAAAGAGTAAAATTCTAAAGGGTTCACACAAATAGTGTACTTGTTTTTCTAATTTCTTTCGATCGGAAACGTCGCATCAGAATTATTTCAAAGTAACTATGTTTTGATTTTTTGCGAAGTTCTCAATAAACTTTAAATTACTGCTTAAGAAAAATTTTTCGTTCTAATTAAAGAAATTTAAAACATTCTGAAAGACGAATGCCCAAAAGCTGCGAGTTAATAGAGAATCTTAAACATAGTTTTATTCTTAGACATTTCATAAACATCTTGTGAAAGTTTCAAGGAAATTCCGTGTCTTGATAATGAGTTGAATCATTTAGAATGGATCGCTCATTAGTAATATGAATCATGCAAAAATTAAATGATTTATTTAATATATGTAGCGATAATTAAATTGATTTTTATTTGTGTACCGTGGAAAATCTGCAGTATATCAAATTATATAGTTTGCATAGTTTTGATTTACTTAGTTGAGTTACCACCATAATACGTACGTACGTACTTCTAAAATTTTTGACCAGTTTTCAATATGATAACATTACCGAATAAATGTTACAACGCAATATTTAATAGCCTCCAGCATAATTATAAAAGCTTATTTTTATGCGCACTTGTAAACCGTCAATGGTGTAGAATCATTATTCCAATATTATGGAGTCAATTAAAATATAAAACTTATAAAAATATTACTTTTAACATTAAATGCTGAAGAGCAAACTTTATTAATTCCTTTTAAAATTACTATCCAAGTCAACCAAAACCACTATTTGAATATACAAATTATATAACATCTATTGAAAATGATTTTTATGATGGAATTAAAGATTGGCTTTATGATGAAGGATATTATGAGCTTGAATATGCTGTTAAATGTTCTTTAATTGTAATATTTTTACGAACTGGAAAAAATCTTAGACATTTAAATCTTGATGAAACTATTCGTAATCAATTAATATTTGAAAATCTTTATGAGAATACTAATATAACCTCAATAAATTTTTATCTTACCTATAGTATTTTTAAATCTAAGGCAATAGATGTCTTAGAGAAAATTCGTTGCAAAAATTCTCCTTTGGAAACTTTAGATCTTCGATATAACAAATTCGATCAAGTGGTGGAAAAGCGTTAGTGGGTGTACTTTGCTAGAATACTACATTGGCCTTATTGAATCTTAGTCATAATAAACTGAAATTAGAAGGAGTTAGCAGATGCACTTTGCAAGAACAATACCTTGAAATATTTGTATCTTTATGATAATAATTTTGGACCAGATGTAGGAAAAGCATTTGCAAAAACTCTTGACAAGAATACCACACTACTTTCTTTGGATCTTAGTGATAATAATCTTGGATCAGATGGAGAAAAAGCATTAGCAAATGCGCTTTACAAAAACACCACACTAACTCTTTTGTATATTAGGAGAAGTAGCCTTGGATCAGAAGAAGGAAAAGTATTTGCAAATGCACTTTGCAAGAATACTGTATTAACTTCATTGGATCTTGTTGTAATAATTTTAATTCAGAAGAAGGAAAAGCATTAGCAAATGCGCTTAGCAAGAATACCACTCTGACTTATTTGAATGATTCTGGTAATTTTTTTGGACTAGAAATAAAAATGGCATTAGCCAATGCACTTTACAAGAATCTATAATACAAATTTTTAGATGATCGGTCTGTCTAGCATCACATGATCATATTAATGTATGACCTCTGTACTAGATGTCCAGGGTCCTGTAGAAAATTACAATAGTAGACCATTTTCAAATAACATTTTTAGGGTTTTTTAAAAGAAGATATTATTTTGGATAATATGAATGATTCTATAAACAAATACTTTGCTATTCTTATGTTTAAAGTAAAAAAAATATTAAGCTCAAAAAAAATCTTGCTTTCAAAAATGCCTTTTTGTTTTATAATAAGTATGTTAATAAAAATTTTTACTATGAAAAAACAAAGTTATTAATAAATTTTTGTACTAAGATTTAAAACCACTTAACTATATAGGCTTACAAAACTGTTAACAGCCAGCCTTTTTTAAATTATGCATGAGAAAGAAAAAAAGCATTAACCAATTGAAAGAACACTATATTAACTTCTTTAGAATAATAAGCTAAAACAATAAACTTTGCATTAGCTGATATACTTTGTAGAATACTATAAATTTTTAAACTTGTGTTAAAAAAACAAAAAGTACTTTGCAAAAACATCATATTGATTTTTTTGAATCTTGAAATAATAGCAAAATATTATATTGATTTCTTTGAGCCTTAGGGTAGGACCCAGATATCTAGTACAGGGGTTATACTTTATAAATTTTAGCAAAAGCCTCTAAAATTTGAAAACAAAAAACAGTTTTTTTGTATCCAATAGTACAATTTAAATTAACTTTTTTTAAAAATAAATCTCTCAGTACGATGCATTTAACAAAAAAAGTTTATTCAATTCTGATTACTGGATCAAAGTTATTTAAGTAAATATAGTTTTGTTATTTTCAGCAAATTAGGTTAAAATTGGCAAATCCAGTTACTAACCTATATGAGATATGCCTAGGTTCTCTTAAAATAATAAACTTGATTGGCTAATACAAAAGATGGGCAATGTATACATAATATACAAAAACATGCAATTAATTCTGACTAGCATTAAGAAACTATATCATAATTTTGGCCAAAACATACATGCATGCATGCAAAAATGCATGCACATGTGCATGCTAAAATGAAAATTTTGTATTTGCTCATTTCTAGCTAATATACTTGGCAAAAACATTATATTAATCTTCTAAAATAATAAACTTAAATTAGAAGAACAAAAAGCATAAACTAATACATCTTGCAAGAACATTATATTTGTAATAAGATAGTAGTATTGAATTAAATTACAAATCAAATAGTTTTTTTTATTAAAAAAATTGTAATTGAAATATAGTTAAATAAATTTTATTAATTTGTTAAAGTTATATTATATAAAATTTATTAATTATTAAAATTTATTAAAATTTATTTACAATATAACCATCAATTATTACAAGTATAAACTATATAAATTCAGAAATAACAGCCTATTTAACTCTGCTAACTATAAATTATTTTAAACCAAATTTATCTAGTTTCAAAAATCATATATGTTGAAATATAAACTACCCAAATTTCCAATATCTAATGCTGTAAATCCAAGACAAAATTTAAAATATTTTTTGTAAAAATATAAATAAACCTGTTTATACATTGTAATCTATACAAAGGTAGAAAAGTAAAAATACCAAAAGATAAACTAGAGCTACAGATAAAGAGTATAAACAAAAAAAAAACAAAAAAAAAACTTGCAGCTCAGTTCAAACTATGAAATAAAGGTAAAAACTATCTAATTGTACTTTTAACCCAAGTTACTTCTTTTTATTACTACTATACTCAAAATGTTTTCTACCCATTTAGCCTGCCAAAACATATAATGTACAAGCTAAAATTGATCATATAAATATATAATTTTGGAATCTTGTTATAATTAATATGAGATTAAAACAAAAAAAAACTCTTTCCGCTAATCATTTGGTCCAAATTTCTCAAAAAGAAAAAATTAATTTTCTAGATAGTTTTTAACTAAAAATCTACTGTACAATCATAAATACATAATATTTACACAATAGTTTTACCTGTAAGATAAAAATTTTTATCTTATACCAAGTTTTTCTACTTCTTTTACTACAAAACGGTTTTTCATCAAAATTTTTGGGCTCAAAAGTGGGCTTTTGGCTTATACTCTGTAGCGTAGATCACTGTTTATATTAGTAATCATATATTACCTTTTTGGGACAAATAAACAAACACGTCCGATTCAGTTTAACAACAAAAGTAAACAAACAACAACAACGGACAAACCAACACAACGTGACCTAGATTAGTGATTCAACATCTACTTATAGAAATTCTAGAACACCCATGTCTACGAATATGGAAAGAATTCTCAAATATAAAGACTTTTTTGTCTTTATGACACAAGAAGCATTATACCCCGATCAAGAACTCAAACGAGAAATTTCAAATATGAATAAGGCCATTGCAAAGTGGCTGGGTATTAATGTTCTCAATATGGTCTGCTTAATTAGGAAGGCGATAGAACTTCATAAGTGGATCGGCTATAAAATAGCAATCAAAAAGGAAATCTCTAAAAAAGAACAATACTTTTTCAACATAATGGAACTAGAAGATGACGAAGTGGAAAAACTCAATCAAAACATCTTACTCATAACTGAATGTGGTACAACAGACTATGGAGTAGAAGAATTAAAAACCCAAAGAGAGGCTACCAAGACTGAAGAAAAGCAACTTAATTCTGTCCAAACCCACATTCCCGCTCAGAAGTTAACAGATTTAGAGATACAAGAACCAAAAGAAGTTACAAGAGAAGCTTCTTCCTCAAGCAAAGTTAAAACCAAAATTAAATGTACAGTTTGGGATATCCCTAACGAAACATCAGCAGCAAGAGTAAGAAAAAGTCTTAACTTTTTTGGAAGAACAACCATACAAGGCACAATGGCGAACAGAAAAACCAAAGCTATGTTTGTTGAAGTCATACCAAAAAATGAAAAAAGAGAAAAGCATCTCCAAGAAGCATGGAGTATTCATTTTGAAGAAGTGAAGATGTTCAGGCTCACACAAGGAAGATATGACAAGAAAACACTAGTAGAGAGAAGCAGGTACAAAGCAGTAGCCAAAAACCTTCTCAAAACAGCAATAGAAAGTGCCCTCCTTCGACAACTAAATCAAATCGGTGCCAAGGCAGTGTACATATCTTCAAATAGAAATAATAACCAACGAGGAGCTGCGAGCATCTATTTTGAAACTCAGGAGGACTTAACCAATGCAATCAAAAATCCAGTTTGGTATTATAACAATAAACTTAACTGGGCAATACTGGAAGAAACCCAGAATCAAATAGGAAAAAACCCCCCAAAGAAACTCAATAAGGAAGAAGTCCCTCCTAGAAACGTTTTTAAGCAACAAGTCCTAGAATCCTCAAATAAAAAAATAGCTGATTAGTTTCACGTACTTATAGAAGTAGTGGTAGTAGCATTAACAACGAAGCAAATTACTATGAGTTGTCTGCTAGTACAACTAAGAGTGGAACGAAAACAAGAAGAAGCAGTATATCTAGAGGACCATTTCAAGAAAGGTTTATCAATCATTATTTAGGAAAAGAAAGTCAAGCAGATATACTTAAAGAAATTCTGGGAAAACTCACGGCAATTGAGAAAAAGTACAAAATCAATTGTCCTGATCGCTCCTAAATTGTCGCACCAGTTGAACTAATGGATCGAGACCAACAGGTGAGTTGGTCTCTAGCAAGCGAACTCTCAAATTCACCACACGCATCCAAAATAGAATTCAAAATAGTGGCACATAACATTAATGGACTTAAAGTGAATAGTCAAAAAATGGATGCAATACTAGATTGGGCAGAGCAAAAGAGTTTAAAAATTTTAGGAATTACAGAAACAAATATTACAAGTAAAGAAGGGTTCTTCTTGCTAAGGAATAGAAATAACTTTACTGGTTTTTGGTCAGATTGTAGCAGTTGTAAAAAGAAGGACTCAGGAGTAGGCTTACTCCTCAGTAAGGATTTAAGTATACATGCAGGCAAAGTTATTAAACACAATGAATATTTGCTAGAGGTAACCTCTTTTTCAAGTGTTCAGATATCACTATCCTGACAGTTTACATCCCCCAAACGACAAACCCCTAGCAAAAAAGATTCAACAGGAAATAGTTAAGGCATATATGAACAGAGGAATGGACTCCTACTTCATAATTATGGGGACTTTAATCATGTACCCAATAAGGATCTAGATAAGCTGACACAGACTGTAACTTCGTCAAACAAGCAACTGCAGCTTTATAGATGGTTCCATAACCAGGAACTCCAGGACTCATTCAGAATTATGAACCCACAGGTCAAGAAGTTTACATGGTCGAATGGTAAATCCAGCTCTAGAATAGACCAGATCTGGATAGGAAGTAACTTGAGCAATAATTTAGTGTCAGCAAAAATTTACGAAATGTCAACTTGCACAGGAAGTGACCATAATGCGTCCTCAGCTACAATTTTTCTAAAAAGGAAAGGAATTATTCAATCAATAAATAGAAAAGGTAATACTAATCACCGTCTACTCTTTCGTTACGACCAGATGACAAAAGAAATGTGGGAAGACTATGGTAAAGACCTTGAAAGATTTCTAAAGAACAGACCCAGTATCAAACCTCTTCTCGAGGACAACCTAAAATTACTTCTCGAGTTAACGAATACAGAAAAGCTAGACAGAATATGGGAATCTCTGGAAAAAGGCATGCTATATGCAGCACGGAAGAACATTCCCTACAAGAAACTAAAAGGAGGGTCCCAAACAAACCAGGGTCTGATATGGACAACAAACACAGTACAAGTGCAATAATAAAGAAAGATGTAATCTTTCTTAGCAGAATATATAAAGCACTTAAACGTTATCTCAAAGCTACCAAATTAGCAAGCCTACCGGAAGCTATAATATTTAATTTCAATCAACAAGTAAAAGAAATCAACGAGAAATACGGTTTAGAAATTTTCCTAAACAGAAACTTTTCAGCAGAAGATACTCTAGCTGAAGTAAAAGGATGGTGGTTCATCCTAAACAAGCGGTGGGCTCTAGAAATTCAAAAAGAAAAAACGAAGCGAATTGAAAATTCTGTGAATCAGCGATGTGAAATGATCAGAAATGAACAAGGAAGAATGTTACGAAGTCTACTCAAAAAGCCTTTTGCAAGGTCTTGATTGACAGAGTGCTGAATAATGTAAATGGGGAGCGTTCTCTTGCAATTGACCCATCAGAAGTACTCTCAAAAACAGAGGCCCACTTCCAGCAACAGTTTGCGAAAAGGAAAACAAAACTAGAACAAATGTCCGAAGATTGGAAAGACATATATAGCCCAATTAAATGGATCAAAGAGGACTGGTACAAACTACTCGATCAGAAAATTTCGGACTCAGAATGGAGCTTAATGCTAAGTGAACTTAAAAGCAATACAGCGCCGGAAATTTCAAGGATCAGCTATACCCTAATTAAAAATGCAGCACCAATAACACACAAAATCTTTAGGAATTTTGCAGATTTGTGTTTAGCATCGAGGTTGATCCCAGAAAGTTGGAAAAAGCACAAATTTATCCTATTCCAAAGGAGCCAGATTGGGACTTTAGTTTAAGCTCAGTGCATCCAATAGCGTTACTAGAAACCTTTCGCAAGTGTGTTACTAAAATTCTAACCAGAAGACTCACAAGAATTCTAGGAGAAAAGGAAATTTTAAAGGGCCCAAATTTCGCTGGCCTTCCAGAAGAATCGACCTCAGAACCAATCCACCTTCTGAATACTTTAACTGCGATGGCGAAAGAACAAAACAAAGAAATCTGGGTCCTACTACAAGACATGAAAAGGCCTTTGACTCAGTTCCTCTGGACTCTCTTCTCCTGGCTCTCAAACGAATTAAATTACCGGAAAAAACTTGCACCTTTATCCTAGGCTTATTTCAACAAAGGAAAGTTAAAGTAATTACAGCTTTCGGACACACGAAGGAGATCTGTGCTTTTGACGGAATAGATTAGGGAAAGGTCCTCTCCCCAATTATTTGGCGGATCTTCTACGATCCTTTATTATTCAAAATTTAAAATTCAAAACATCTCGGTTTCACCTTCGAGTTATCGGAGCCCACGGATCTAAAACAAAACAAACTCACTTCTACTTATTTCCATCAAGCAGTCATTGCCTATGCAGATGACACAACGTGGCTAGCTAACTGTAAAGAACAACTTGAAGAGACCCTCAGGATAGCTGAAGACTTTTACCTTTTTAATGACATTCAAATTAATACAGCAAAGTCCAAATTACTAGTAATTAACTCAGCACTCAAATCAGAAGACTGGGCAGTCCACTTCCTACAAAAGCAAGTGCAGGCAGAAAAAAAGTGCTCACTTATCAGGTTTTTAGGAGTTTGGCTAAGCGAGAAGGCGCAGGACATGTTAACCAAAAATAAGGCCAAAGGGGTCGTTAGGAACTTTATAAAGTCAATTAGCTGCAAAAAACTGACTTTAAGCCAACTCACATACATAAACAATATGTGTTTAATTTCTAAGTTGAGTTACATGCTTCAAATATCTAAGCTTCCCAAAAGTGGTCTTTCTCAGATATATCAGCATTTCATTAAATTAATTAAAAACAAGTTCGACCTTCCAAGAACAATTAGCAATCATATAATTTCTCACAGAAATATTGGTAACTGCAAAGTTCTGTAGCAAGAGTTACTAATAAACCAAATTACAAGCCTACAGATTAGAATTAATGCAAGGAAAGCAGGAAGTGATCTCGCAAATGCAAGGCTCAAACAAGTGTGTCTTGTAGCTGGACTTATATCATATCTGTTGCAGTAAAATTTACAATCTAGTGATTTGAAGATCTGGCAACACAACCTGAACTGTCAAATCATTTACAAGGCAAAGGAGCTCAACCTAACCATAAGACACGAGCCAACCTTCTGGCAAATTCACAGGACAGGCCCACGTTTTCATGAGATTTTAGAGCCAAAGCTCTTTACCAAGGCATACAGAAGCCTCCAAAGCCTAGGTCTCTTTCACTTAAACCAAGTAATAAGCGAGGAGGGCACAAAACTCATGACATGGAAACAAATAAAATTCATCAGAAGAAGATCATGTAAAGGCAAAGTAGCGGCATGGTTTAGATCGATTGAAAGGAAATGTCTTGATAATCCTCTGGACAGAAGAATTAGGGAAATCTTCTTCACATCTGACCCTAACGTTATGTCTATCATGCCTAACAAAGCAAGCATCAAAAAAGATAAGAGAGTGAGAGATTGGGTGCTCACAGAAGACAAAGAAAATGGCATAAACGTTAGGCATATTATTAAAAAAAGAAAAAAAGAAATCTTAACGGAACATTGGCAGGACAAAAATTTAGCTTTAAAAAAAGGGAAAACAAAACAAGTACTCGAAAAATGCAGTGGTTGTGAGCTAAACTCACACGGTAAAAAGGAAGGCTGCCTCAGTTGGCTCCGGAAAAAATCATCCAAGGCGTTTTCCCCAAAATTCAAACTGTAGTGAACCAAAAAGTGTTACTGGTTCCCAAAGAAGTAATGGTCAGAAGGAAGTCTGAAATGGTGGATGTCTCAGACTCTAGCTTCCTGAACCCGCAGATAACAATTGAAGGCTCTATGGCCAGGCACCTAATCAAATCTCAAGTCTTTAACGACATATTATCTGCAGACCTATTGAATGCATTAGAACAAAATATAATAAATAGAAAAGAGGTTTACAAATTTTACACGAATGGCTCCCTCTCTAGATAGCAGTGTCAAAGCATTATGGGAGCAAGTTGGGTTCAAATTAGTTTAGATCAGAATGTAGTTATAGCCAAAGGTAGTATTAGACTTAGTTTATGGCCCTCATCTACAAAGCCCGAAACTATCACAATCTGGTTAGCCCTCTTAATGGTTCTAGTTAATAGTAAAGTAGTAGTTTTTACAGATAGTGCAGCAGCGATTGCCAGCTTACAAAATTTGAAAAACGAAGTTAGGGTAAATAGGTGGCATAAGGAAAAAAATTATTTTTGGGTTTCTAAGATAGTTAATGTGATTAAGTCCAAGAAGATTGAACTCGTCCTTGAAAAAGTCAAAGGGCACAGCGGTGATAGGTGGAATGATGTTGCAGATCATCTCGCGAAGGAAGCACTCCTGTCACCAATAACTTTGGACCCTAATCAAGTCAAGGACTCAAGATTTGAGGCATTTCTCTTTTGGAAAGGCTTTAAAGTGGAGAAGCCAACAAGAAGCTTCCTTAAACAGGTTTTTGAACTCCAAAATAGGGCAGGATGGTTCTGCACAAAGGCGGTATCTAAATTAGAAGACAATCGCTCCATCAGGAATTTTAATTGCCTTCCTATTGGAAACAAATCAAAAGACAAAGTGGAGTCCGTTGCACATCTTTGAAGCAAAGTAAAAGACTAGCTCTTCGTATTAAAGCCTTAGCAGAATCGCTCCCGGTACTAACAGAACTGAAAAGAAGAAGGCCACACTCCAATGGTACAATATCGAAGACGTAGTTTCAGAGTTGTATTAGAAAAAACTGGAGTCAGACTCCAAGTTTAAGTTCAATAAAGAAGTTTTAAGAAGAATTATTTTCAGAAGTAGCAAAGAAGAAAACTTCCAGGCAAGAAAGGACATAATCAAAGGCTTATTACAAGAAACGTCAGTCCTTAATATGACAAACCTTTTGAGCTCAAAGAAAGTAGCTTTAGAGATTTTGGACTACTCCATAACACTTACCTGGAACCTTTTCTATGACTTTATCTGGAAAATCCGTTGCTCGGCGGTATCGGAATGGGAGAAGTCAATTGGAATATCGAGCCGTGATAAAAGGAGCTCCACTCCGGACTCAGGTAAAAACGTACCTTTGGGATCGAAGAATAAAGTCTTGGTAACCTAGCTCAAGAAAGAAAAGCTTTAGAGAAGGATAAAGAAGAGAAAATTCACGAATTATGGAACGAAGCAATTTTGTGTCTGATCCAATCAGGTGAAACCCCCTTTTGGACCTTCTTTTGATAGGGGCTAATTCAGACTCTAACTCTCCAGAGAGTTGGTGCGATGGGTTGCATTTGGGTTATTCTACTCGGATGATGTCGGGCTTTGTTTATTCTTAGAAATGTATTGTATTTTTTTTTTTTTTTAAATGTTAAAGGTGAGACCTTGCTTTTATCTTTATTAAATTTAATAGAAACTTTTTACAATACTGAAAGAAATTTCATTTTTTTAAATCTAATGCTAAGAATAAAAACTCAGACATATATCTAAGTAAACCTAAATACTTATCTGCGGCCTAAACCTACCAGAGT
>QKWP01002034.1:78164-91349 GCA_003550325.1 Gigaspora rosea | reverse complement strand
ACTCAGTATAGTGTCTAATTCGAGTCCAAATTTCATAGTTTGGATTATGTTGTAGGTCCTGGCTTACTTTGTAAGCATATATGTGTTCTAATTCACAGAACCATAACTCATCCCTAATGCTTTCTAAACGATGCATTCGAGCTTTGGGTTTTTGTTATGCACAGATTTTGCAACTTACTAGGGTTTCTCGTCCTAGTCCATAATGATAGTATTCCTGGCTAAGAGGATCATTATGGTCCAATGCCTCAATATAAGTTTTATAGCAAGTGGTACATATTAGTTGGTTTTCATGTAATTGTAACCTTTCAGGTTGTTGTGGGTTTTTGCATTGGCAGCAATGATGGGTTCTATATTTACCACGGTAAAACCATCTGTTTGTATCAACATCACTTTTATTACAACCACATCGATAGATTAGGTTATCCAACTTCTGCTGTGCCATAGGACAATTAATTTCAATATGTCCTAGTTGTTGACAACCATGGCATTGATTGAAAAGGCAATCCTTAAATAGATGGTTTGTCTTATTACAAGTTCTGCAATTTGCACGTCTAGACTGTCTATTTGGGCAATTTAAAGTTATGACCCATTCTATGGCAATAGTGGCATTCATTATTTGGACAATTTTTATATTGGTGGGTTCTTGAACCACAAGTTTTACAATGAGGTAGCTTCCTAATTCGGGTTAGAGGTCGATAAACAGTTCATTCTTCCTCTCTTTCAGAGGATATGACAGAAAAAGCATAAGCTTCATGAGGGATTAAAAATTCTTCTTCATATAGCTCTAAATCTTCAGGAGTAGTACAAGTAGGATGTTTTTTTGGGGGTTGGTCTTGTTCATAGGAGGTATCCAGAATAATTTCTTTTTCTTTCCAGTACATGGTATACTGACAGTTTTTCCAATTGTAATTGGCTTCTACTTTTCTAGACCAATCATTTCCAAGTAATAAGGAATAAGAAGTAGTAGGCACCACTTCAACATCAATAGGGATAGTCCTTCCCTGGATTTTAATGGGTAAGTTGCGAATAATTCCTAAGGGTCTGAAAGAAGTTCCAGTAGCACCAAAAATCAAACTTTGGGATGGTTCTTCAATTTTGAGACCCAATTCTTTAATAGCATCGTGAGCAATCATACTAACAGATGCTCCACTATTAATAATGGCTGGATAAGTTTTATCTTTTATGTCAACATAGCATTTAACAGGTGTAATATGTATATCTGGTTGTGGTTTGGTATTTTCACGGTTCAACTCAGTAATATAGTTGGTAAGAGCAGTGTGAATGGAGTAGTTGTCTAAAAAGTCTTCCCAGGTTCTAGATTTAGATTTAGGTTTGGTTTTAGCGACTATGTTTACATTGCGATAATAAGGTGAGGGTGAGCGAGTATAGCGAGGTCCCCATCGCTCTTGGCTTCTATCTCTTGATCTACTACGATCTCGAGAGCCATTTCTGTTCCTATTTGTCCTCTATCTCTAGAGTGACTTCTACTTCGATTATTTTGATAGTTATTATTGTTATTATTAGATCAGTTGTAGTTGTTGTTATTGTTATAATTATTGTTGTAGTTATTTCTTCTGTTTTGATTATTGTTGTTGAAGTTATTGTTTCTAGGTTTTCCTCTATTTTTGTTCCTTGAGTCATATTGTCGTTTGCAACAATCAGCCATAAAGTGTCCTGGCTTTCCACAGTAATAGCAGACAGCTGTAGTTTTTGAGGAATTGAATTTGGTTTCTGCAATATAGGCAGGCTGGGGTTGTTGTTGCTGTGCTAAATTAATATTCAATTTAGCAATTTGGTCTGTTAATTGAGCCATAACATCAGGTTCAGATGAAGCAACAAATTTTTCAGTTTCCCATTGCTTTGTAGTGGTAATAGCAGTATCCAGATTGGCAGGTCCTGAGGCTTGAACAGGTATTGCGAACTCAGATCGTAGGCCTTTAATAAACAATTGTAGGATGAAGTCATTTGGTAGGCCTGTTACTTTTTCACTAAGATCCTTAAATCAGGTGGCATAAGCATCAATTGTATCAGCTCCTTGCTTGATTTCAAAAAGCTGTTGTTGCCAGGAAGCTTTTTGTTTCATGTTACTAAATCATGTTTTAAATTTGGGTTTGAAACTGTGTTCCACATCATCATTATTGTTATAGGCCGTAAGCCCAGCACCATTAACCCATTCAGTAGCAATTCCTTTCATGTAAGCTTTTGCGAAAGCAAGTTGTCGATTAGCACTCCAATTATTAGCTGTAGCAGCTCGGTTAAATTCCTTAATCCAGATCAATAGGGTCTTGAGTTCCGTCACCTTTAAAAGGTTCGATTTTGATTAAATTCTTTTCTCCTCCTTGGTTCCGTTCAATAGCTTGGGCCAGTCGGTTAAGAGCTTCAGCTGCACCCTCCATATCCATATTGGCTTCGTCGTCAGATGAGTCTGTTTCTGATATAGTGTCTTGGTCGTCGGAGTTGTTAACTAAAGCTTCAGCCTGATCAAGAATGCTAGTAATATATTCATCAAGAGATGTAGTAAATTCTGTATCTGAGTAATTATTTACTATTCTTTGAGCTATTTCCTCAGTATTGGTAAGATCAGGATATATAGAACTATAAGGGGTTTCAATATCTTGATTATTGTCAATCCAATTAGCTTCGTCTGTAGGTGGATATAGTAGTGTTTGTTCAAATCTATATTGGGTATTATCTAAGTGAAAACATAAGACAGGTGAGGATGAAGAAACTAATTCGTCAATTGGATCAGAAGTATGATAAGTGGTAGGAAGAACTAAGGAACTTAAAGAAGCAGTATAGGGTTTTGAATAAGTGCGAGGCTAAATGTAGGAGTAGTATAAGCTCCAGAAATATAGTTTATTTGATAAGTATCCCAATTATTAGTAGTCTCTAGTTGTGGATATAATGGAGTATACTGCCTTGAAGTTGATAGTTCTGTATCACGATCCACAGTTGCAGAAGACTACAGGTTAGTTGTACCAGAGAGCGAAGATATGTCAGGTGAAGGGGATTATTTTGTAATGCTAAAGGAGTAATAGGACTGATAGGAGCAGATCCATCACTAATAGCTTGTTCAGGACTTGGTGAGACAGAATAAAAAGTAGTTGTATTTTCTGGTTCAATTTCTATAGTTGAAGTAGATATATCGTGGATTTCACCAGCAAATTCAATGACAGTTTCACTTGGTTCAGTAGAGGTAGAAGGAAATGAGAATGAAGTATCAGGAAGAGGTGTATCAGTTGCTATTTCAGTATTAATTTGAGAGGTTTCACTATTTAAAGCAGGACTATTTTCGTGTTCAAAAGTAGTAGTTTCAATATCAATAACAGTTTCTGAACTAGTAGATTGAGTAGGGTGAGTAGAAAGTAATTGTGTGTTTTCTAAATTAACAGAAGAAGAGGTAGATGAAGGAGTATAATTTGGTTGATCAATATAAATATCGTATTGGTTTTTATATATCTCGTTAATTCGAGGAATTTGTATATGGGAAGTATATTGTCTAAATAAAGTAGAAATAGTTGTACGTGGAGGAGGTACGTTGTGTGAATACCGGCAACTAAAAATAATGTCACGGGCAGCAGATCGAGCAAGGTGCCGTCCAACAGAACGAAGTTGGCCAAAATTATGTTGGGTACGCTTACTGTAAGAGGTGGCGTTATAGGTGCTTGAATACCACACCCAGAAATTATTAAAATTTGTAGGAAAAGTATAGTTGCGTAAGGGAAAACACAATTGACAAGATAAATCAGGTGCACTGTATTGTAGGACTTGGATAGCTAATGAGTTATTGTTATGGGCTTGTTGGTATCTGTTAATAGCGTTGTTATATAATCAAGTTAGGGGATCTCCCATAAGATCTAAATAAATTAAAGAAAAGAGACGAGAATTTATCTACCAGAGATAAGTTAGTAATAAATAATATAGTTGACTAGTCGAGAATGTAAACGATAAAATAATATTTTGTGCGCGAAGAGAAAGAAATAAAATAGCATATGGTAAATAAAATAGCATATGGTTTGAAAAATACAATGATGTCGACAAATAAATCAGCAATAATAATAGTTAGTAATAACAATCCAATTTTAATAAGCATGCAATAAATTTGTTAATATGCCAGCTGTACTTGCAAGAGGTGAAAGCATAAACTCTCCAAGTTTGTTTTACAAAATAAAATACAATTCAATTTAAAGATTAAATAGTTATACTTAATAATACCAAAATTTTAATATTGCTTTTTTAGAGGCCAATCCTGCAAAATAAAAAAATAGGATTCAAGATGTATAGTCCCAGTAGAGCTTGGTGATTTCGTCTATGATTTCACACTTTTCCCTAGAAGGTCTACTTGATTCCAGAATGGTTTCCTTCAAAGAAGCAGAGTTTTGTCTAGGCAATAGAATTTCAAAGAGCTATTTAGTTTCAGACAGGCAGAGTTTCCCTTAGGTTTTAGTAAGTTTGCAAGAAGAAACAAGAGTTTGCTTTAAGAAAAAGAAGTGTTTCCGCCGTTAAAAGAGATATTTCCGCCAGAAGGCACCAAAATGTTACAATGCTATAGCCTTCTTGTATTGAATATAGCAAAGTAACAAGGTCACCCGGTGCAGTGATGTATTTATGAATATACATGGGGTGGAGGTGAAGTGTACTTTTTACTTCACAGCAGGAGGCAAACGATTCGTGATAGAGATAGTATATAATTTTATTAGATAATATAAGATGGTAATAAGCCTTGCCTGTAGGAATTACCCTAGAGAGGGAATATTACACTTTACAAGATAATTATAAAGAGGGTAAGGATATTATTCTAAGCTAAGATTCTAGGTGAGGGTATTGAACTCTAACTTTTTCAGGAAGGGAGAAATGCTTCCTTTTTATAACTTTTCTATCCTAAGAGGTGTAACAATTCTATTGTTAATTTGTGCAGAGATAACTAGAGATAATTACTGCATTATTGTAGAAATAGTTAGAGGTATTTGTACAGAGGTAATTAGAGATATTTGTTTAAAGTAAACAAGACATTTGTGTGGTGATAGATAGGGATATTTGTGTGGGGATAAATGGAGATATTTGTATACAGGTAGGCAAGGATATTTGTGCGAAGGTAAGTAGGGGTATTAGTGTGAAGATAGTTGGGGGTAGTCGTGTAGAGATAATTGGAGGTAGTCGTGACGCATCTCGTATTATCTAAGTTACTAGTTGGTGTAACCTTGTGTTACCTAGTGTAACCAAGCCGCAGTATTGTGGCGCAGTTACTGTGCCTCATACTTTTACCCAATAGAATCTTTTCCTATTTTATACTATAATATATATAATAATAATATTATTAAATATATAATAATTAAATATTAACTATATAAAATAAATTATACATTTACGAAGTCTATTTTGTGCTACATCACTACGCTATCCTAAAAACCTGTTTTATAACAATATTAGTACATCTTAGCCCTATTTGTATATATAAGAGCCTAATTTCCAGATCCTGCTACTATTCTTGGACTCAAATTTTATTAATCTTACCTGGTCTATTAAGTTGTGGTTATTCTCTAAACTATCAGCAGTCTCTATTTATGAGTGCCACCAAGGGAAAATCTGTTATCAGGCTTTTAATTATGTTTTGTACTCATTGGGAAAATTTTTTAGGTACAGATCTCCACAGATTTTTAAAACCTGATAATAATCAAAAATCTGCAAAGATCCGCGACCCCACAATTATAGTTGAAGATAGTAATATGAATCAAAAATTGATTAATTGATTAGTTGATTGAGTTGGCAACTAATCGATTGACTATTACAACCACGATTTTAATCAATTAACCAACTAATCAATTAATCGATTAATCGATTCTTGACTAATTAATTAATTGATTAACTAATAATCGATTATTTGATTAGTTGGTTAATTAATTAATTGTCTATATACCCAATATATACTATACTAAATAGAGATCGTACATACAGTACATTCAGATATTTAACTAATCGATTAGTCAATTAATTAACTAATTGTGCAATTAATTAACTGATTAATCGATTAATCGATTAACTGATTAACTGATTAATCGATTATCTTGGAACCATCACTTTTGGTGGCTTCGCTAGTCATAATCGATTAGTTAATTAGTTAAACGTAATCAACTATTAATTGATTTCTAAAAATTTTCAACTAACTAATTGATTATGATTTTTTGCCCGATTCGTAACACCAATTGAGGAAAAATTTTTAACAAATTCTGCACAGATTTTAGAAATATATAAATCTGCGCAAATTTTTATTAAATAAGAAAAGTGTAATAATCTAAATTAAGCTTAATTCGGGCCAAAATTTAGAGTAAATTTACTAGTTATATTATATTAATTTATTTACTGTATTTATATTTATATATATTTATTTAAATTTATTTAATAATATTTATTATTTTATATTTATATATAATATCACTTATACATTATAAATATCTTATACTAATTCTGTACTACTCTAACTCCAAACTTTTACACTAATTTCATGCTACTCTAATCCTAATTCTATGCTACTCTAACCCTAATCCCATACTACCTAACTCTAATCTCTGGCTCCTATGTAATCTTGCTCTATTCTAACTCTTACGCTTACTATAAACCATACTCTAATCATAACCTTACTCTAGCACTGACTCTAAAAATCGTTGTGTTAAGCAAAGACATCAAGAAATAATACGAAACAGTATTAACAAAAGCGAAGGCCAACGAATTTCCACTAACTCTAATGACGAAAAGGCTTAACTATATGCTCAAAAGTAGTCAAATACAAATTGAAGAGACTGAAAGATAGAAGCACAAAACATGATCATATATACCTGATTCTAATAATAACGAAGCCAAAGGTTCCAGTTCGAATCTTTAATACCTGGCAATCTAGCAAAGCCAACCTACAAAAAAAAAAAAAATTCAACTCAAGCCAAGAAGAAAAAAAAAACAGAACGAACAAAGAAAAAAAACTATTTATCTTATATAGAAGTTGGTCTCGTTAATATTAACCAAATCCTAATCTTACAGATCCTAGCTATAATCTCCACTACCTGGCATTCTAACAAAATAAATCTACAAAAAGTTCAAGCTAAAAGAGATAAATAAATAAATAAATAAAAAAAAAAGAATTATCTTACAGATCCCAAGCAAAGACAATGCACTAGCAAACACATACTGAAAAAGGTATAAAAAGTGATCTAAATCCAGGAACGAACTAAAAATAAATATTAAATAAATAATTTAGAAAGAAAAAAAAAATTAAAAGACTCTAATAAATAAAAAGCAGCCACTTATCTTACAGATCCCAATTTATAACGAAAAAAGTACTAGTAACACAAAATTGAAAAAAAATTTAGAAAAAATAACATAAAAAGTAAAATAAAAATAATAAATAAAATAATAAAAAAAAAGAGAAAAAAAAAATTCAAAAAAAAACATTCGAAAAAAAACATTTATTAAATAATAATAATAATAAATGGAATCTGTTATATAGTGCACCGTGCACTCAGTGCACCCCTTGGGTAACCCCTGTTATGTTACTAAACTATCTCGCAATTTTACTAGGGTAACCCTGTTGTGTACTAAGCAAAAATGCTCCTCTCACAATTTTACCCTAAACCCAACCCTAATCCTAACCCTAAATCTAAACCTAACTCTAAATCTAAACCTAACCCTAAACCTAACCCTAACCTTTATACTAAATTTATAGAAGTGCACTGAGTGCACCGGTGCACTGTTTAAATTTTTTCATAATAAATAATAAACCTTTTAAATAACAATAAAAAAAATTAATCTTCTAAAAAAAAAAATTAACATATAAAAATAATAACAAAAAAAAAGTGTACATGTACGTACATGCATATGGGAATAAAAGTAAATTCTAGTTATTTCTTAATAACTGGAAATTTACTTTTTATTCCCACTATCAGTTTTATCGAATTTTAAAAAACGATAAAATTAAAAAAAAATAAAAATAAAAAAATAAAAAAACATGCTTTTTTATTTATTGTTTTGTTTTGTTTATTGTTTTTCCCATTGTGTTCTTACTAGCAGGTAAGTATAGTAGTTATA
Source organism: Gigaspora rosea (assembly GCA_003550325.1). NCBI lineage: Eukaryota > Fungi > Glomeromycota > Glomeromycetes > Diversisporales > Gigasporaceae > Gigaspora > Gigaspora rosea. The sequence continues at coordinate 83,273 of QKWP01002034.1, read as the reverse complement.
ATTTTGAAGATTATTGCAGATTATAATAGGTGGCACCTATTATAATCTGCGAAGATTATATTTTTTAAAAATTTGTACAGATTTTAGTTAAAAAATCTGTGAATAACTGCAAAAATCAATCTAAATTTTGAAGATCTTTGCAATTTTTTAAACAAAATTCTGCACTGATTTGATAAACTTGAAGATCACTGCAGATTATTAATGTTTTTAATTTCCCAATGCTAAGCATATTTTTTAATAAATTAAATAGTTATAAATTTAGCAAACTCAAATATTTAGGACTGTATTATTAATAATCTAATTATTTTTTATTAGAGGCCTACTCCCTTCCCTCTTCCTTAAAATATAAATAGTCAGGTTCCTTATATATAATTTTACCTTTTTTTACTCTTTACCCCTCTAAAAAATCATTTGATTTTTGCTATTCCCTTTAACATTTAAATATATTTAACTCTAAAAGCAACTCACCAAAATAAAAATTTTTTTTTTAAAAAAAAAAAAATGGACCCAAATTTGAGAATCTATTATTTCTCTAGTCATGTTCACTAAAACAGCCCTCAAAATAAATACTACCGGTAATTAAATTCTTGATATGGTAAGTTCAAACTAGTTAATTTAAAATTTTATTATTATGAAACTTCTTGATAAAAATCTTTAATATTTATTTTTATTAATAGAACAAATTATTTTATTATAATAAATAACTTGTATTTGATTCTGATAATATTTAATAAAGAGGTATTCATAAATAATGTTATGTACCTACATAGTAGCGCTTGATCTTCTAGACCAGTGATGTTATGTTTACTATATCCATACCTTTTTTGGTATGTCCATATTCATATCCATAGAGTCTATAGTGTTCATACATCTTATAATAAAGTATATACAGTTTAATCTCTCTATAGTTATACTCTATATAGTCACACCTCTATATAAGCACCCAATATTGTACAATGGACTTAAAATATAGTAAAAAAACCTTATTATAGTCACATATATTTCTAATCACAATTATCAAAAAATTTTAATTTTTTTATCCATTTTATTAATAATAAACCTCGTTATAGTCACCAATTATGACTAAATATAAATTATAAAATCTGATTGGCCAATATTTATATTCATGTTTATTTAAAATATTCTATTAAAAATTCTTAAAGGTCTGATAGCAAATAACTTTTGATGCAGCAATTCGATTTGGGTGAAAAAAACTACCAAAATGTTTGTCGTGATGTAACGATTCTAATGAGCACAAGATCATTAAAATCAGATCACACGCTCCTGAGACCATTAAGGATTTGTATCACTTTACATGTTTAAGAATTGGTTAAATTTGTAAAAAATCCTTAAAGATTATAGTATTTGTAATTAAATTTGAAAATTGAGGACTCTTTAGAATTGTTTTATTGAGTTAAGCACTCTGGTAGTTGTTTCAAGAGTTATCACTATCAATCATTTTAAATTTTTTAATAATTTCAAATATGCACAAATATATTACTTAATGACCTTTGGTCATGTAACTATGACAAGCCATTTTATTTATAGTCACACCTTTATACAATCACACAAATAGGGTGCAACGGACTTGGTGATTATAGAGAGGTCTAGTATTGTTAGTCGAAATTGTTTTGAGCTATCTAGAAATATTTCAACTTTCGGCATTTAGCGTGTCAAAATTCTAAATTAATGTCCAAATTCAAATTAATATCAAAATACTAAATTAATGACGAAATGCCTAATAGTGTTGAAATGCCTAAATAGTGTCAAAATGTCTAAATAATGTTGAAATTCTAAATTAATATCAAAATACTAAATTAATGTCGAAATGCCTAAATAGTATCAAAATGTCTAAATAGTGTCGAAATGTCTAAATAGTATCTAAATATCTAAATAGTGTTGAAATGTCTGTCTAAATAGTGTTGAAATATTGAAATATTATCAAAATGTCTAAATAGTCAAAATGTCTATATCTATATTTATACTTTTAGTCATATGTAATATTTATTTCGTCAATTCTTTCTGACGATCACTTGGACCAAATTTCCCTACGGAAGAAAAACAAAAAGTTTTTTGTTGAAACATTGATTGTAGTCGCAGGACCTACGGTTTTTACAAAGGTCAACCTTCTCTACTCTAGGAGGACTCCTTTGATATATTCGGCATAGGACCCCGAACAATATATATAGAGGTTACATTGAAATTTTTGCTAAAAAGGTTACTTTTTTACAAAAATGTTACATTTGAAAAGTGGATATTGGTCAAAAGGTTACATTTAAAAGTGGATAAAAGCTTTTAATGTTATATTATTAAAAGTGGATAAAATTAATAAGTTTTAAATAGGTTGTATTTAAAATTTGGATAAAGAAAAAATTTTTTAAAAAAACCTTTTTTTGAAAAAAATTTTTTTTTAAGAAAAATTTTTTTTTGGAAAAACTTTTTTTTTGAGATAAATTTTTTTTTGAAAAAAATTTTTTTTTGAGAACTTTTTTTTTAAAAAAAATTTTTTTTTAAGAAAAATTTTTTTTCTTAAAAAATTTTTTTTTAAGAAAAATTTTTTTTTAAAAAAAATTTTTTTGAGAAAAAAATTTTTTTTGAAAAATTTTTTTAAAAAAAAGTATTGTTATATTTAATATTTGGTTAAAATTTATTAAATATTAAAGCTTATATGTAAAATATGGTTAATTAGCTCTAATAAAAAGTGGATAAAAATTTTAAAAAGTTTATATTAAAGCAAATGTAACCTCTATATGTATTGTTCGGGGTCCTTTCAGCATGAAAGAAAATAGTGTTTTAGTACAAGATAACTGGCAGGAGGTGGCACTCTTGTACGAAAAATTTTGGTGGAGTCATCAATTCTACTCCATCGACGAAGTAACCTGTGAAAATAATGGGGAACAACAAAGAAATGAGTTTTTCAACAACACTTTCCTTTAAATTTCTTACAAATGATTCCTTTGTATCATCTTTTTCATCTTCCTATCGTTTTTTAAAAATTTTCGATAAAAAGTGGCAATTTGGCTTACCCCCTCCCAATGATCAGCAGTGTTTACTTTTCCAAATCCGGTCGGACCCAGTAGAATGCAACCACGCAGGGCCGATAATTTTCTGCGGTGACAAATTGCCAATTCCGTACGTGACGAAATCAAATTCTGCAAAAATTCTGTGCATAATAAATTGCTTTTTCTGTAGCATTTCCGTGATCAAAATTTTAAATTCTGCGTAACTTATATTAAAAATAGAATTTAATATTTTTGCGCATGTGCGCTGTAGCACACCTCATATGATTTGGTGTAATGTGAAATCAAAACAACCAAAATAAACCCTTTTTTTTTGTTAGCTAGGATTAGGGTGAGGTTAGAATAGTGTGTAGGCGAGAAAGGGGCTTTATAGTAAAATTTTGCAAGGAATTTTTTTTGTTAGAGCACGAAGAGTGGTTTCATAAACAAAATTATGAGCCACAGGCGATTTTTTAAAAGATCGCTATTTTTTCACGATTTTACGTTATACCTGATCCTACGATCTGATTGGTTTATCAGATGGGTGCGTTACAATGCATATGCACTAAATTACATAAACCTTAAAAATATATACATTCTGCAATTAAATTTTTTTTTTTGTAATATAATACTGAATTTATTTGCTAATTTTACCATTAAAATACAACATGTTTAAACTTTGTAAAGAAGTTTCTGACAAACTTTGACGATCACTATCTAGAATTGAATTATATTTTGAAAAACTTCGCTCTATACTACATGAGGAAATAGGTAACCATATATAATCAAAAGCTATTTGAGATAGAAGTGGTAAATGCTTACTAACTTTTGACCAATATTCATTTAAATCAATTTCATCTTTAGTATCTATATCATCTTCTAAATTACAATAAATTGCCCATTCATTTAATAAAGCATCAGATGGGTTATTTAATTCAGAAATAATTTCATAGTGTTTTAAATTTCTTTGATTAACTCCTTCTGCATGAATAAATTTTGGATTAAATATTTGACAAGTATAAAAAAGTGGCCTACCTGGATGTGAAGGAATATGTACAAAAAATTTTAAATATGCTTTAGCAAAAGCATTTTGAAATATTGGATAAAATTCAGATGGTTGAAAACCATTATTTGTAATAATTTCATCTATTTGAAAACCAAAATCTGTAGCTCTTACATTTGATTCAATAAAATTAGTAAGTTGTTGAAGTCTACCTTCAGCATAAGGGATCACGGGGGTTTCTTGTTGAAAAAAATTTAAAATAGATATAAACTCTTTAGAAAAGATACTAATAAAATGAACATAAATTATAATTAAACCAAATTTATATGGATCTAAAAGAAAAGAACAAATTTCTTTTAAAGCTTCAGTTTGATCAAGCTCCATTTCACTTTGAAAAAATTCTTTCCAATAAAGAATATAATCTTTAGTATATAAAACTATTTTAAACTATGAGTTCCATCTGGTTTTAGTAGGAAGAGGTATTTTTTTTATATTCATCACACCAGAAAAACGCAAATGATCAATATATCGATGACGTCGTGCAGGACTTTGGGTAAATGTTTCTTTAACTTTGGCCAATAATATTCTAACAGAGAAAAAAGAATCAAATGTACGCCATGTATCTCTAAATAAATATACATAGTAATTATTTTTATTTTTTTATTTTTTTTTTTTGTGTTAAAGTTCCCGCTTTGGGTGAGAGTTTATTTAATCAAGCCTGTGGATCAAGGGCGCCTCTTTGGGTGCACCCACAATTGAGTTACATTGAATGAATGTACAACTAGCCACACGTACAACTTTTGGTTGTCTAATTTAAGTAGTCCGCCCGAAGGTTCTACACTAGTTGCCATATCTACAACCCAACTAGGGGATTGCCTATTTAAACCCTCTGGTCCAACGCTTCGCATGTCAATCCTACTTGTGATCACCGGTACAGCCCTCCGATACATTAGTCAGTCGAAGACAGTCCCGGATGCTACCTACATCCCCTTAGGACTAATTTATCCTCACGGGTAAACTTGGTAGAGCAGTCCCTGTCCCACACAGGTATTACCTACACTTCGGTAACTTACGCACTCACCGAGGCAAGCAACTTGCAGTCAGGGG